>RJWT010003276.1:0-37138 GCA_004365215.1 Cuniculus paca | reverse complement strand
GAGGAGAAGAGAGGAGGGGAGGGGAGGGGAGGGGAGGGGAGGAACAAACAAATGAACACACAGGGTATTACAATATACTGAGAAGCAGATTATAATATGCAATGCCATATATATATATATCTGGACAGTTACTTTACTACATTCTATCATTGGAATAATTACTTGCCTCAGAAATAAGAAAAGTTCCTATGTATAATATAAATGTGTATGTTTGGTATAAATATTTCAAATGCATGAAAATAATTTTTTTGTTCATTAATTTGAAAAAATTCAGATCAAGAAATTCTTTTAGTGGGAAGTTATGCTAAATCCTCTTCTGAATGTTGTATTTTATTTAACAAAACATAAAGAATAAAACATTTACAGAACACCCCTGGGTTTGAAAACAGTTCTAAGTAAAATATTTGTATTTGAACTTATTTTACTTCCTCATTTCTGGAAAGTTTGAATGTTCAACAGAATAACAAAATGTTATACAATAAGGATTATTGTGCCACTGAGTGTGGAATACATAAAAGGTAAATAACAGGCAATTATATAAAGATAATATACTATACACATTTAATAGAACTTGGGAGAGAAAATGATAATGCAGAGAGAGTCTATAGAACTAGGGAGAGAAAATGATAATGCAGTCAATTTATAGGGCAAATAGAGCATATTCTAACTAAAATCACTTTCCACAGTAGAAAGAAATTGTGTCAGCTCTAGAAATTGACTGGTACTCTTATTATGTTATGATAAAATCTATTGGAAGAGTTAATTTTTAAAATGTCACTTTATTATACCACCAGAGTTTTAGTTTTAACCAACACAGAAATTAAATACTAAAATGCTGAAAAGAAAAAGGGAAAGTAACATAGAAATCATCATGAAAAATAAAAATGAGCAATTATTTATATACATAGTGACAATAATTTAAATAGGCACTCTAGTCTTTGGAATTCTCCAAAGCACAGAAATACGATTCTCTGATGGCCAAAGCATTTCTCAAAGTGTATTTTAAACATTTTATTATATTTTCAAATCATAAACCATTATAGTTAAAATAATGATGAAGCATATTTTGGCTCAAGATAAATTTCCAAGTGTGATATTACTAAAACTGACTGCACTACTAGGCAAATTCTTCAAGTCAATTCACTGATCTCTTTTACAGAAGGATGCATTGTTTCGAAAATCAAAGACTTACGTCATCCAAAAAATCAATCAGTGAGGATGAAGAAGAAGAAAAGGAATCCTATTTAACGAATACAGCAATAAAAAAATAGAAAATATGGATGAAGCAATTCAATAAGAACAAATGATAAATCAAAATTTTATAAAACAATTGAAAGGCAAATGACATTAATTCAAATAAATAAATAAATGAGAAATGCAGTCACTATCATTGTTTCCAAGAAACTTAGAGATTCATTAGTTACCTTTTAAAGAGCTGCTGTTTTCTTTTCCTCAAAGGAATGAAATATAATTTATATACTATGCGCATAACATTCAGTAATAAAGTGACACCCATAACAAATCATTAATAATCAAAGTAAATGTAAGCACTTACAAACATAGTAAGTAAAAGTAAGTAGCAGAATCTCTGCTTCTAACTCTTCTCACTGGAATGTAAACTCTTTGGAGAGACTGTCTATTTTGGTTACTACTGTATCTCTAGTGCTTAGAACAGTTCCTTGCACTTAGTTACCTGATTCTCATTTGTTGGATAAAGGTTAATCACTGACATAAATTATCAGAGACAAAATTATACTTTATAATGTGATTTTTTTTTTCAGCATAAAATTTAACTAATAAGGTATGGAAGACAAAGAGTTACACAATCATTATTTCATAACTGTAGAATCCATCCAGCAGACACTGTGTAATACCTCTAATGAAAGCATTCCTTATTGTATATTTTTAAAAATGAATAGATTTGAAACAAGAACCAGCAATACACTACTGTGAGCTTCTACATTCTCTCTGCAACCTCTCCCCCATAGCTTTTTTTATTGTAGCTCTATGCTTTGGAGAAAATAGGAAAGTGTCAAAATTATTGTAAAAGTTGCAATTTGTTCTGCTTTTATTGTTTCTTAAGGGAGCTGAAATGGGTTTTAAATCTAACAATGATTTTCATATTTAGGCCTTTCTTTCATGTTTGTTAAATACATGTGTGATTGTACTTTCCATAAAGAATCCTTACTTTATTTTTGCTTACATAGGATTCTAGGCTCTCTTATGTAAGATGCAATAAAACAAGTTTATTCAAAGTGATACTCAAATCTCAAAATGAACTTTATATTAACCAAAGAGGATATCTGAAAAGTTTAATACTTACTTCAAATTGATCCAGAGCATCGGTAGGCGTATTCAAAAATGCCAAGAAAGAATGCTGTGAGTCTTGGTGCTCTATACCTAGAAGACAGCAGCAACTATTTTTAAACTAGAACAATTAAAATTAAGTTTCATGGACAACCTTTCCTATCTCAAACTATTCAAGGTGTTCACAAACTACTGTATTTTAAAGTTGATCAATATTATCAACTCTAAATATTTAAAAAGTCAAAAAACATTAGTGTTTTCTAGACTACCACTGAATACTTAGCTTATATCAATTTCCATAAAACACTTGTATTTTGAGTTGCTTGCTATTAAAATTCTTTTTTTCCATCTTGTATATCATAAAAAACACACTAAATGCTTGGTAGGCTTCAGAGAACTTAAAAAAATAGGGATTTATTTGTATCTTATTTTTCTAAACATCGTCAAACGTGTTTGTTTTGAAATACTTCAATCACATGATAAACATGAATACAATCTTTAATAAGAAAATAATGCACCGACAAAACAAATGCACTTAGTTATGAAAAAAATTTTTTGGCAATTTTGATCCTTCTACTGTGAAAGAATAAAGAATCCAAACCCCACTTTTCCTCAGATGAATTTTTAAAAATTCATTTATGATTTCTTGGCTATCATACTAACTTTAAATATATACTTTCAAAAATAATTCTTAAAATATATAAATGATGATAAATAATATGGAAGATAAAGCAGAAAACTACCAATCACACAATTTTACTTCCAGACCCTTAGGAAACCAATGATTTGTATGCTTTTCATATTGCTCACTAGTAATATAAAAGAGTTACCAATATGTTCAGAATTTCATTCAGTAAACAAACGCCTATTATGTATCAGACACTGCTCTAGATAGAAGAGATTTAGTAGTAAATAAAGCACAAATAAAACCTTGTCCTCATTTTGAAATATCACATATTACTTAAGTAGTACAGTACATTATGACACAGTGAAATTTTATTTTGCAATATTCAAAATGCAAATTATAAAGCTTTGGTTAACAAGCCTTCACAAAGCAATGCAATAACCTGAAGTCTTTTTTTTTTTTTCAAGTTTAAGTCTAATTTAAAATGATGCAGCCAATGTCATCTGATGTGTAAGTCTCACTCTATACTAATCTCTTTCCTATTAATTGCCATTAGGGCCACAAATTATCCATGTCTTATGCAGTCTTTTCTTCTTCCTCCTCCCTAATTATTGTACCTGCCTTATATGCTTCATGAACTAAAACCTAGCTTGTTTCTCAACTTAGCATGATGGTTTATGCATCTGAGTTCCTATTTACTCTTTTCAAGCTCCTTACTTCTCTTATTAAGAAATTCAGCCAACAAAAATTTATTGAACATCACGTATTTTCAAACAGCTTTACCTTCTGTATGTGATTACTGCCTGTCCACCACAATTTTATAAGCAGGTGCAGAGGCCCGCTTTATGTTACTTTGTGTTGAAGGGCTGAGAAAATGATTAAAAAAGCCCTTAGGCCTAATATAAAGTCCAGTATTAATTTTAGCTCATTTTTTCAGTGATGGCCTTTGTAAGAAAAATTAATTTTGAATAATTGCATGTAAAATATTTCCAAAATAACAATCTTAATGTCTATATATTATGGAAAGAAAGTTCATGTAATAGAGCTATCAAATATTCTGAGTTAGCTTCCATACTAAAGGAAAAATGCAAAACAGAAGTTTTTAAGAAAATAGTAATGAATCCTGGGAGATCCCAAAAGGCAAGCAATGTAGGCAACAAACTGGAAAAAGACACTGAAATGCACAAAAAATTCTTCATCATTCAACTGCATTATTAACACTAAATTTAGATTCATCTTTAGTTGCTTCAGACATTGTTTCCTCAACTGCCCTGGGAGTGAAACCACCTGCTCCAAGATTTTGTACATTCTAAGCACATAAAAAGTGCTAATAAATACTTCTTCAAGAATTCTTTTTTTTTTTTTTTTTTGTCTTTTTGAGATAGGGTCTTGCTATGCAGTTCAGGCTGGCCTTGAGCTCACTTGGTAGCCCAGGCTGGTCTCAAACTTGCAACAATCCTCCTGCCTCCACCTCCCGAGTGCTGGGATTACAGGAGTGCACCACCACGCCCGGCTTCTTCAAGAATTCTTACCAAGTTTTAAATGTTAAGACACACTGCCACTGCTGGAGTGATTATTTCATGTAAAAACTATCTGCCAATATTAGTATAAAGTACATTATAAAATAATTTTTTCCAATTACAAAAATTGTACTCAAGAAATAGTTCATAACACTGAAAGAATAAACTTATAGCAAAGCAAGTTTCTGTTATTATAAATTCTTAAAACATATATTAAGTAAAACAAAACTGAAGACCAGTCTAGCAAATACGTATGTGGTATGCATCATATACATACATGCTCATAAATGTGTCAGAATTACATATGTAAACAATTCTCCCATGAACACAATAAGCTGACTTTTATGTAATAAAATATATTCAAAACAAAATAACTCCTAATTGATGCAAACACACATTCCCATACCCTTTTCAGATCTAAGCTCTTCTGTGTCCTTTAGTAGTTGTTCAATTTCTGCTAGTAGTTCCAAATTCTTCTTCTCAGAATCTTTTAGTTTACTTTAATAAGGGAAAAAAGATGAAAAAATGTTAGTCATTTTTATTGCTGGTTAGTGAGGCATTTTGTGTATAGCTGGGCTTATTTGGTTTAAATGTTAAGTCATACTAAATCAAAGTGTTGCAAACTCCTGCAGGCAGGACCACTACAGCCAGCCACACGGTATTATGAAGAAGTAAGTTTTACTACAGTACAGGTAAGTTTTTTCCACTTCAGTATATATCATAGATGTTGCTCTGTAACAGCTGAGTTGAGAACTTATGGAGGAGGCTATATGGTCCTCAAAGCTTAGAATACCTGCTGACACTTTACAGAAATATTTGTTGACTATGAGCTACATTATTAAATTAGGAAGTCATGAAGGTTAATTGTAGTTCTGTTAGAACTCAATAATAGGCAATGATGAAAGTGTTGCACATCTTCAGATTTATAATTTTAAGTTTCACCCCACATCCTTTGCTTTATGAACAAAGGTATAAATGCTAATGTCCGTGGTATAGAAAGAAAAGATTACACTATTCCAAATTACAACAGAATGACATTCAGTAGCTACATGCTGGTTTTAATTAATATTCTCCAGAAAATTTTTTTTTCTTTTTTCAACGCCACACAAGTACATTTAAGTAAAACATACTTAATTTATATCTATGTCATTTGTAACAAAAAGTTTACATTTTGGCAGAGTTTATAGTTTTGTATCTGACCTTTCTATTTTACTGTTTTCTATATCACCTATTTTATTTTTGAAATATGTTTATATTTAATCCAAATATGATTTTTAATTTTGTATTTAAGTGCATTCAGGGAATGATATGCTCTACTTTTGTGACAAGAACTGAAGAAATGTTCGTTAATGCCTAAAAGATTGAGTTTGCTTTTTTTTTTATAAGGAACATGAAAAATAATTATAACTGAAAGATAAATTTGCCATTATGAAATCTACCATCAGTAGAACCTTCATTTGTAAATGACATATGGCAGAGGTACAATTTTCACGACTGTGTTTTGTTCTGATCATATATTACATTTTATACAGTTATGATATTCTTAAATAATGAGAGAATTTTAGATTTAATACAATAAAATTTAATAGTCAATTAAACCTTACAAATGAGGGGAAAATAAATAACAGAATATTATCTACCATTTTTTAATTCCGCTTTATGGTCATGCCAAAGGAAAATAAGACTGCATGAAAATCTCATCACTCCCATTAAAAGGTTTGAAAGTATCTATTACTTTTCAAATCTTTATAACTTTTTCTGGTTATTTCTACCCACCCCCTTTAAAAAAAAAAAGCAAGAAACAGAAAATTAAACATGTAGCTTTCTTCAAAAAAATTTTTAGTATGAGTAAATTATTTAATCTCACCATTCTGTTATGATGTTAGATGCTTTAACTTTATTCAGCTCTTCTTGAATGGCCTGTTTGGCTCTTATTTCTGCATCCAGAGCCGACTGCAACTCTAGTCTAGCTGACATGTCCAGTTTTGCAAAACGACGCATTTTCCATGGCATATCCTATAAAATAGTATTGGTGTGTTTTTAGTTCCCCCTTATTTTAACATTTAAATTTAGTATTTCAAGTGAATTTAGAAGCTACTTAGAAGCATTACCTTGCTCTAATAATAGAATGAAAAACATTACTTGCAGAAATTCATTTTCATTAAGCTCAGAAATAATTGTAAATATTTACATATGAATAAATGGATGTTTTTAAACAGTCCTTTCCAATAGCTGCAGAACATGGCTAAGTAGCTACGTGCTATGTTTTCCTAAAGTGGAAAAGATCTGAAGTGACTTCTTGTGAAAATTTTTACAACAGTTTAAGTCTATAAGAACTGATATAAATAATCAGATTTATTATAGTTTTTTTGAGCCTTCTTCTTCTCCTAATAAGCTTCCACAGAAAATGGCAGAGCTTACTGTTGCTCGTGTACCCAAGCTGGAATTTCTCAACGCTTCCAATTCTTCAGTCATTTTAGAAGCTAAGGCCTGAAGATATCCTCGTGCATCCTTTTCATCACTGACCCTAGAACGCACACATATAGACAAAACAGAAAAGCAAAATGAACAGAAAAATTTCAGCGAGAAATATATTATTTTAAAGATTCATAAAAAACAGAAGCAATAGAAATGTTAAGATATTCTTAAGTAACTTCTTTTAAAAGCTCTACCCTACTGCCACTACCTGTTAACAAGTGGGACAAACCTGGCTGAACTGTTCAGTTATATACAAATTAAAGGTGGTGATGTTCAGAAAAGTTGGGAGTTACTCCTATCTAATAATCTGGTAAATCTGTACCCATAAGCCACAGAATCAGAATGCTTTAAAATTTAACATTTACTACACAGGTACCTAAGAGAGGCTTTTTAAAGACTACTATGGTTCTCATATACCCACATCCTTGTTAAAACTGAAGTATTCTAAATTTAGAAAGTTTTAGGTTGGATACTCTGCAAAAATTAGGGGTGTTTCCTAAAATCAACATAATAATCAAAGAGAAAAGATTAAAATCTAATGAAACCCAGTTTCTATTTACTATTTGAAGGCTATCCTACTGTCTTTTAAGGTTATCTAGCTGATAATGTTGTTAATATTTTAGATAGAAAAGTTGTCAAATTGTTTTAATAAGATAAATTCCACATTTTAGAATTAAATTCTTGACAAACAAGGCCACTGAAGTTGTTGAGCTCTTTATTTTTAAATTTTTTTTATTTTAAAGAGAATAAAACAGAACAAAACTGAGTAGAACAGAACAATGCAAGCACTGCAGGCCTTCAAAAACCAGACAATAGGAAATCAACAGTGGCTACCATAGTGTCTCTTGTTTTCTTCAAAATGCTGAACTCTTTTTAATGAGACACAAAAGTCGGGAAACGGTGAAGGCTGCATAATAAAAGGTAGAGGAAAGAGCTGTATAGGAAAACCAGGAGAGTGTTTTAATAATGAAATGTTTATTTTGCTATTTAAATTCACTCACATTATTTGAAACATTCCTCATTTAATAATCTGTACTTGTGTATTGATCAAAAGTGCAAAGTGAGTGTTTTGGGGCATCATATAACAACTTTGATCTTTATCCTTCCTAATAAGCTTTTCTAGAGACTTCACATTTAAAGCTTCCTTTCTCTACCAGAATTTCTTTCCATTCTGGCTAAACCGATTTTGCCAGTCACTGGACAAGCTCAGTGGTCTAGGATCTCAGGTTTGAATATGCCCGCTTTGTGTGTAACAGATATAGTCAGTTTTAGCTCCACCTTAATTATAAATTTGATTACATAATAATGGAGTGACATGATAACTCATAATTTTTGATATTATGAACCTGGCTAAAGATGAAAATGATTTTGCTCCAGAAACATAGACTTAATGATAAAGATATAAATTAAACATTAATGAACCAACAACTATACTATTTGGAACACAACCAAATTTCCACAACCTGGGCATTTCCCTTTATACACAATAAACAAATACATCCACAAAAGCCAAACATTATCTATCTAAAGAAGTCTACAGTTAAGCCAACATCAAAATATTGGAGTAATTTGAGTAAAATTACTTAAAAATATAATGCTTATTCACTTTTAATTTTATTTAATGAAGCTATTAATCTGGTAAGAAAAATGGAAAAATGCTTGAAACCAAATATGAGCACAAGAAACTAAAATTCCCAACAAACTGATCTATAGATATATGAAGAAACTAGTTGTTTTGATATGAAGTATCTATCATGTCCCAAAATGAGCAAATTTGTCAAATAAAGACAAAAAGTTATGCTACCTATTTTTACTATGATATAGGTTCTTTGTATTTTATTTTTTCCATGTATTATAAAATGCACACATTTTTACAAGAATCAAAATGATCATTTAATTTAAAGAAATTAACAGGAAGGTTAGTAGGCTAAATAAAATTAAATCCTGAGGCTTAAGGAATAAATGATAAAATTAAAATAAGTTAAGTTTTTAAAAACGCCATATATGAATTCGTATCATACTGAATGAGCATAGCATCTTCTGCTTCTAAATTTTTCTCAGGGTTTCTGCTCCTTAATTAAAAAATATAATAGTTTTGATCTCAGACAGAAACACTGGTAGATAATGGATAAGTTTCTTTAGTTCTTTAAGGACCAACCCTAATTTAGAAGGGGATGACATTTTCTATTCTTAGAAAAGAAATAACCAGTTGGGTGTGGTGGTGGAGAATGTAATTCTTGTACTCTGGGAGGCTGAGGCAGGATGATCACAAGTTTAAGCTCAGTCTACAGAATGTGGTGATTTACTGATATCCTATCTCAAAAGTAAAATAATTAAATGAATGGATGGGCAGATGGATGTGTCCCATCCAGGTGGCTGGGGGTGTAGCTCAATGTCAGTAAAGACCTTGGGTTCCCCAAGAAAGAACAAGCAAGAAAGCAAGCAAGGTAGTACGAAAGAATAGATTTCAACAAAGCTGAGTAAAAACTGTTGTATGACATTTGTTGGAATTAGGAAACAGAGCAACATAAAAGCAAACATAGCAGCACATGTGCGTTTTTAAGTAACTTATTTTCCATAGCAAACAAATAAGATAAAGAATGTGCTAGCAGCCTGTTAAAATACACACCAACTTGGCCTTAAATCTACAACCACCCACAAAAAAACACATTTAAAAGAGCACTCACCACTGAATTATTTCTGTGATTTGGGCTTCCCAATGTGCAACAGAATCTTTCTTGTCAGCTAGATCTTTTACTTCTTCTTCTAACTGCTGGTTGCGCATACTTAAGTTTTCATACAAAGTGGTAAGCTGAAAGGCACGGTAACATTTAGGGTCAGGACTTAACAGGTGTTCAGATACGTCACTCACAATCTTCCACTCCAACTCTTACCTTTTTATTATTGTATAACCTTTCTGGTCACTAACTTTGGTAATTTTAAGCACCCTGCATTCTTCTGCTTCATTTGCTTTTTCCCACACCCTATAATGTACAAGTTTCAACTGTGAACATTCTCTATTTGCCTGAAGAACTGTCCAATTCTGCTAGTAGCACCACCACCCACACTGCTTTTTCTGCAAATATCTTTGTATCATTTTATTTTTAAGTGAATTCCACAACCTACCACTCAACTTCAACAATATTGCTATAACATCAATTTCATTTGTATTCTGATCCTCTAGGATTATTCTTAAAAAAAATCAGAAATCATAGTTTTATCCATACATATTTCTGTATACACTATATCACTGAAACTTGAGGCTCTCTTTTTAAATATATTACTTAAACTTCACAAGGTCATAACATAGGTATTAACTGTTCAAATTTCCAGTTATTCAATATGCTAAAAAAACTTAATTTTGTTAAACTGAATCATGATATCAATATGTAAATGCAATTAATGGTTTGGTATATCTCTGAAGTCTATTTCATTTCTCTAGCAAACATTTGTTTTTCTTACAATTTATTAATAAAAGTTGTCCTTTACAGCTTTTCACATTCTGATTTTTGCTTTCATTTCTGAACTACATTTTTGCTTTACTTAACATTCTAAATAGCAATATTTTTATTTCAATGTTTGACAGATGTCATTCCTTTTTCTTCTGAATTTTTTTTCTTACCCCTATTGAGAATACAGCTTTTACTCTTTTTTAACTCTTTGAATATAATATGTCTTTCTTATCTGTCTGCTTTTAGGATTTTATGTTGGCTGTTTTTTGGCAATTCTATGATCTAAGTGAGGTCTGATTTCTATTTTCCATCTTTAGGGTTTGTGGCTTTTCTTGAATTTGTGTCAAAATATTTCTTATGAGCTTTGGAAAACTATAGGGTATTAACTTTTCATACACTGCTTCTGCTACAGTCTGTCCTCTTCTCCTGGGAAACCAAATATTCATATGCCAGCTCCTTGCATCATTTCCTCAACAATGCATATCCTCTTTTCTGTATTCATTCTCATTCTCTCTGTCCCCGCTCCCCCCATCTCTTCTATCTCAACATATCCAGCCCTTTCTTTGGCTCTTCCCAATGTGCTGTTAAACTCTCTACTGAGTATTTTGGTTATTTGCTATTTTTAATTTCTAGACATTCTGTTTCACTCTTTAGTATGGAGCTCAATTGACTGCTCAAATTCTTCACCATCTCTTCTATTTTCTTGAACATACAACAGCTATTTCATAAGTTTACTTATGAAAATTCCATACTAAGAATCCTATGGCTCTCTCTGTACTCAGTACCTGGTTTTCTCTCTCATTTTTGTTTTTTCCCCTGTTACAATGCCCCCCCATCTCTGTTTTCAATGATTTGTTTGTATTTGCTAGTGTGCCTGGTATGTTTTATTGAATTCCCCATAGTAGTTGGATATAATTTTTAATCTACTTCAGGGCCACATTTTTCTAGTAAATGTTCTCCATTTGCCATCAGGTATTACTGTTTCTTTCTTCCTTACTGGTATGTTTTTAGAAGTATAAGCTAGTTTCTTTATCATTACTCAACTCTGAAAGAGGTGAAGTTTTTTGAGAAGTATTCATAGACATTTTTTAGGGATAAGAAAGCTATGTGCCATCTTGATTGGGCCATAGGGACCCCTGATATTAGGTCAAACATTATTATGTATATATGTCAGGATGTCTGTGGATGAAATCAACATTTGAATCAGTAAACCAAGATTTTCCTCCCTGATGTGAGTGGGTCACATTAAAACTGAAAGCCTGAAACAAACAAAAAAACAGCACTACAGTTGAGAGAACTTCTGCCAAACTAGTTTCAAGCTGACATTAGCTTTTCCTGCCTTCAGACTTGAAGCAACAACAGTAGGTCTTCTTGGGTCTTGAGTAGGCCGACTTTTGGACTGGAACTACACCACTAGCTTTCCTGGGTCTCTGGCTTGGGACTTGCCAGCCTTCAGAATCACTTGAGACAATTTCTTATCAATTAATCAATCAATCTCTACACACACACACACACACACACACACACACACACACACTTGTTTTCTAGAGAATCTAAACTAGTACAGTCCCAAACCACGTTCTAAATTTTAAAAATCTGCAGCTTTTCAGTTAAGAGTCAGACAGTAAATATTTTCACCAGTAAGGGCCAGACATTCTTTAAAATAATGAATTTAAAATGCCAAGATCATTTTTCATTTGTGGGTCATACAAAATTAGTCTTGGGTCAGATTTGCCCATAATTTGTGAAATTTCCTTTCTACTTTGTAAGGCATTTTCCTAATGATTCATATTTTTTTGGTGTTTGTTTTTAACCTGTACTTTTGTATAGAAACATAGGGCATATGTCTCAAGGCAAAGTTTCATTTCTTTCCCTCTGTCAAAGGGAAAAATCACTTTATGCATATACAGTTTGTTTATAATTCATTTAATCCTACCTCCAACTTCTGTCTTTTCTTAAGAAAATGTGTCTATAGCAACTATGATCACCAGCATACACCCTGACGTGCCTATTATAAACAATGGCTTTAAAAACTGTACCTCAGGGTGTGCTTTTTGGCTCTGAAAATACAACTTAGCAGCTATTCCTACACAGTCCTACCCAGTTTTATTGAGGTACAATTTACCTAACATAAAATTCACCCATTATAAGGGTACACTTCAATAATTTCTCACAAGTATAAACAGTTGCACAACTGCTACATTCTAGTTATGAAATAATTCCAATACTTGAGAAATCTTGCCTGTGCTTTACTATAGTTGTTCCTGACTCCCATTCTGTATGGCTTTTCATTTTCTTAATGTTATTTTTTTTTAATTTAAAGAAAATAGAACAAAACAAAACAAAATAAAGGAAAACAAAACAGAATAGAGTCAAACACAACATAGCATTTCAGAACAGAACACTGCAAGCAATACAGGTCTTTAAAACATAACAACAGATTAACAATGGTTACCCTAGTGTCTCTTGCCTTCTTTGAAATGGTTGTTCATACATTTACAGACAATAAACTCAAACAAAATAAAATATGAAACCAGATAAAACAAACTTAATGTTATATTCAAGGTGTTTGATTTGTTTTTCATAGAACTAACCTTTACACTGAACTACATCCCCAGCCCTTTTTAAATTTTAATTTCAAATTTTGAGACAGTCAATAAGTTGCCCAGACTGGTCTTAAACTTGTGGTCTTCTGTCTCAGGGTCTCACAATGCTGTTTTCAACGGTTCTTTTGGGGGGAGGAGGGCTACTGAGAATCAAACTCAGGACCTTGCACTTGCCAGGCAGGCATTGTGCCACTCAGCTATATCCCCAGCCCTATTTTCAAGTTTTGATGAAATTTGATATATCATTATTTCCTTTCATATACTGTAATTTTAATGGCATACTTTAACACCAAATCACAGAGATTTTTCTCCTATATATATTTTATACTTCAGTTTTTGATCTATTTAAGGTAATTTTTGTATAAAGGATGTAAGTTCGTGCTTTTGCAGACACAGATATTCAGATATTCCAGTAACATGTGAAAAGACTATCCATTCCCCATTGAATTAAGCACTTTAATAGGCTTCCCATAAAAGTGAGGGCTTATTTTTGGACTCTATTCTGTTCTATTATGCCAATACTACTATACATGTGTTCTCATTATTATAGAGTATATTTATAGTAAATATTAAAATTACATACTACAAATCTCCCAACTTGTAGGTTTTTTTCAAATAGTATTTTGCCTATTTTAAGCGTTTTGTATTCCCATATATACTTAAAGGTAAGTTGATCAAAATAATTACAAAAACAAAACAAAACAAAACAAAAAACAGATTTTGAAAGGGATGTCCCTGAACCTACAGGTAGATTTGGAGAGAGTTGCTGTCTATTAAATTACAACACAATTTTAACTGAAAGACTTAAAAAATGCTTTGTAAACAAGTATTTTTGGTATGCTTGGCTGAACACTATGGCTGATAATAAAATTAAACCAAACATTAGGCTAATGTACGTTCACTTCAATTATTTTTCAGTAAAGTTTTTCTTAAACTATAATATCTTTTACTATGCAATTGCTTAGCAATTCCACATCAAAGTCCCTTCTACAGTTTAATTATATATATATATATATATATATATATATATATATATATACATTTTTTTAAATACACATTTTCCCCCTCAAGGTAACTCTTAAGAAAATCTTTAAATTCTGTCTTACAGATATAAATGGCACTAAATTATACAATTATATTAGTCAAGTATATTGAATAATAATGTGACCTATTTGGATAAAATTCAGATATTGTTAATCTTAACAGAAATAACTAAGAATTATACAGTAAAGTTATAGACTAGTCATGCTTTTAAAAAACTTTATGCTGTTTTCTATTCAGCCTCTGTTTACATGCATTAGTTAAGACTTCACAAAATGAACAGTATTGTTTTTCAAGTAATTTTCAACAGAGCAAGCAAAATGATTTTTAAGTGTTTAAAAAATAAGGTTATTTTTAAATGTTGTAAATGCTTAGTGTATTTTTATTTAAAAAAAAGTTTTTTTGAGACAAGGTCTCATTATGTAGTCCCTCCTGGCCATGAACTATGAAGCCCAGAGTAGCTTCAAACTTGTGATTTCTTTGCCTCAGTATCCCAAGTGTTGGAACTGCAGGCATGCACCATCATGCCTGTCCATATAACATTTTTGAATGTGAAATACTTATGCAAAATGTACTGAAAAAAAGACAGCTATGTGAAAACAACAGAAAATTGAGAAAGATTAGAAAGTCTATTTTATGATTAATCATGGTCTTTCTGTTACCGGAATAACTAATAATGGAACATAGTACTACTTTTATTGGAGGAAAATCCAGAAAGCATTATAAAACGTAATTAATGAGTCGTCTTGATTTAAATATAAGCAGGACTATTAAAACTTCTGCTTAATATTAGGATTTTTTATAATTATTTGTGGGAACTGGTATAAGAAATATAGAATGGTAGCAGTTTGAGAAATCTGAGATACTAAATGGAAGAAAATTCATTAAGCAAATGCAATTTGTTCATAAATGTGGCTACTTCTAAGTGTAATAATACATGGCTCTGATCTTCAAACCTAGACAGAGTTGGTTTCCTTGGATTATAAACCACCTACCTTTGGTATCAATTCTAGTTGTCAGTTCTCTATTACAAATCTGAAAACAAGTTGTTCTAACTTTTCCAGATTTGGCCTAACTGATTCTGTTCTCATCAAAGACAGTTTATATTGTCTGAACTTAGTTATCCATCAACTTACCCAGCAATGACAGGGGAAGTGATGAATGAGGGAGAAGAGAGTTAGAAAGAAAACACATGGAAAGTAAAATAAAGAATAAAGAACAGAAGCTCAAAAATAAATGGGACAAAAAAAAATGGGACAAAGAAGGTAAGATAAACAAAACTTTCTTTCCAGAAGACTACTGTCACAGATGTGTATAACAAAAAGTTTCTTGTACCATACAAGCACTCATAGCTTATACAGAGGACTTTTAAACCAAAAATGTATAAAACATACAAGATCATACCCACAATTCTACCAGTGTTGAAGATCTAGCATGTGCTCAATTAGTACAAGTGAGACTAAATCACTCACCTTATCAAGTTCACTTGTCAACTTTTTATTTTCTTCAGTTAATAACACTTTTTCTCGCTCATATTGTTGTTTGAACTCATTTTCAAATTCTTCCCTTTCACTTTGACTAACATAATTCAAAACATGAAAGGAAAAAAAGGAATTTCAACTGAAAACTTATTTTTATAAATAGTTATAGAATAAATACATAAATAATAGTTTAAACTACAGAAAAATTACTCACATAGGACTCATCATGATTGTATGCAATGACAAGCCTGATAAAAGCACTTTTGAAGAATTTCTAATACAGGTTCTTTATTTAAGAAGTATTTATAGAGTACCTACAAGGTGCCAAGGAATTGCTGTGGGCTAGACAGATATGCTCTGCTCTCTTAGAGCTTATATTCTAGTATGGTTATGATAGGCAATGAAAAGTGTGTAAATGAGCTAATTTCAGGTAAGTTCTATAAAGAAATACAATATATGGTAAAGCTTGAAATGCTATTTGGAATGGGTGGTTAATTTAGATTGTATAATCAGGGAAAGTTTCATGAAAGTTAATAAGCTAACAAAATGAAATCAGTAATTGCCAACTGCTTAATATTCATTAAGTTTAATCCAAAACCAAATTGGTCTGAGACATATTAGACAGTTTTCTTTATGCATCTGTATCACAGTATTCTTAGAAAACACAAAGTCATAAGCCCTTAAGATCAGATTAGCCACTTCTTATTTTTACTGATTTCATTCAGAATAGTATTCCACATTTTGTTAATATTCAGACATTACTTTATATCTTTATAAAAAAGTTACAACAATGGTATAAGGAATTCCAGCATCCTCTTCACCCAGATTCCCCAACTGTTAACATTTTACTTCATTTGCTCCATTACTATGTACTGATTTCATTAGTCTTCAGAATTAATGAGAAGCCGCTGCAGATATTATACTTCTTACCTCTAAATACTGTTATTTCTCAAAGTCAAGGACACTGACCTAAGCACTAAGCAACCTCCCAAATCCACACAACTAAATCGAGTTTTCCCAACCATCTAATATTGTCTCCTTGTCTACTTCCAGCTGAGTCCTGGAAGCTTGGACACACCAGTAGGCTACAGTCAGTGAGCTTGAGATTGGCACTTCCACACTATAGAGTCTACTGGCTGAGGGAAGTGAAAATGTTAGAGGGATCTATTATGTGCGAACTGCTCAGTCACCCCTGAGGCCAACCTTGACAACACCCAGAGAACTCTCCTTTCACCAAGGCATTAATTAAAAAACAATTAGAAAGAGGGAAGACCAGCATTCTGAAAAAGCACTGTGGTTGGTGTCCTCTGTATGCAGGTGATACTAGAAAATCCCACAGTGGAAGCGAGTTTATTGAAAACAACCATTTTTCAAATTGGCTATCATATTCACTACTTACATAAATCCTGAGGGTTCCAAACCCCAATCTTTTCCCTTACATGTGAAAATCACACTCATGTGATTTTAGTCTTTAGACTTGTCTGCTTAATAACATCTACTTATTTTTCATTTGAACATCTAAGAAAAATTACTGTGACTACAGACATCCTGACTACGCTCACCTTATCTGATTATGCATACATTAAGCAGTATTGGGAAAGGAGGAAGGTGGCGCAGGAGAAGATAACACAATGATTTCTTGCTCTCAGCTCATAGAAAATTCACTGTGAATTTTCAACAGTTCTCCTTATTAGACATAAACATACACAACAAATTTAATATTATAAAACTTAGAAACATGATAGCTCTGGGGACAAAACTGATTTAAGACTATGTTTAGAAGTGAACACAGTTCTAAAGCAGGTGAGATGGCGCACACCTGTAATCCCAGCATCTGGGAGGCTGAGGCAGGAAGATTGTCAAGAGTTTAAGGCCAGCCTGGCCTACATAGAGTTCGAGGCCAGCCTGAACTACACAGGGAGACCCTATCTCTCAAGGGGAAAAACAAAGAAATAAAGACATGAACACAGTTCTAACAGACTTTCGAGTCTCCTGAGCAAAAAACAGAAATCAGCTATGAAGACTGCCTTGTCATGGCTCTGGCAATTTGATGGAGGATATTAGCAATAAATAAAATTCAATGTGGATCAATCCAGGTAACTTCATGATGTTGCCAAGTGAATAAAGAACAAATGTAATGGGTGGTTTTAATTCCTTATATATCTGAATTATTGAACCTACATTATTCAAGGACAAGAAATTCTATCTCCAAGCAAATGTCACTTAAATATTAAATTCAGTTATTTTTAAGAATCTTTTCCTAACATAGAAATAACTTCAAAGCAACAAAATTGCAAGTGAGTTTTTCAGAAAAAATATGTACATAAATAAATTCAGTAATATTTCTGTGTAAAATCATTCTTGGTTTCTCCTAATAGCATTAAATAAGTTTTTCTGTCTCATTAAAAAAAACAAAAACAAAACTCTCCCCTATACATTTCCCACTTGTCTTATCTTATTGCTCACTGGTAAATATCTTGGAACACTTTGCTATACTCTTTCATCACATAACTGCTCCCCACAACATCAATACCTGTCATCTGCTTCCACCCTCCACCGAACCAGCTCTTAATGCAACTCACCACTGACTTTGTTACCCACCCAGAGTATCTTAGAAAGTGTGATCCATTCTCCCTGTCATGAAGTGCTGTCTTTTCTCAGCTTTGGCGAAACCACACTTCCCAGACTGCAGACACAATCTCTGGTTTCTCAGCTGTCTTTGTGAACTCTCCTTCCATCTTTCCTGTGGGTACAGCATGCCTTGAAACTCTGCCCAGGTGCTGTCTCTTCTCCTTCTCTGTAGGTGGCTCACCAACTGGAGCACTTGGCTTCAATCAGAATCTGTGATGACCTCTGACCTCCAATCTACATCTGACACTTTTCTGGGCTGCAAACCTCTGACTAAGCACCTCATATTCAACACACCAAACTCAACATGAAAGTTCAACACATAAGTAAGATCCTAACATCCTATTTACCTCTGTCTATGCCCATATTCTCCAATTCCTCTTCTATTACTATAGGTTAAAATAAAAAACCTTAAAATTCTCCCTCTTTACACTTCATAGCCATTTTCTTAATTTTCATTCTCAGAATTTATCATTATTTATTATGATATTATTTGTTATGATTATATGTTCTATAATTCACTTATTTTCTTTATTGTCTCTCAACCATAGGAACACATATGGTGTTTCAAGCATAGGAACCACTATCTTTCAACTATAGGAAAGCTCCGTGAGGACTGGTTTTTTTGGGTCTGCTTGTTCACTGCTACATTTGTAACAGTGCTTTGCACATAGGAGGTTCTAGAATAATTTTGTTAAGTGAATGAGTGCCCCAAACTGAAATGAGGTTTTCAATATTAAGTTGAAAATGACAGTAACATATACTTAGTTGCCTAAAATCTAGGTACTTAAGTATTACTAATAATTTTTTCTGCCCCTTCATTTCTTATAGCTGATTATTGTGTCCTGAAGGTTCTGTCTTTTACAGACCTTCAGAATCTATGCCATTCGCTCCAACTTTGCCATTTCCACCTGAGGACCAACAGCTCATCTCTCACAGCTGGGTTCCTACCTTTTGTTTGCTCATTTTAAACAATTCTCTACAGAGTAACAAGAATGATCATTCAAAAATATAACTATAACCATGTCATTTTCCTTCATCGGCCTTAAAGTCCAAATGCCTGGCATTAATTCATGATTTTGCCTCTATTTTCCTTTCTAGACTTGTTTATCATAACTTTCACTTATTTATGTTTCCCTTACAGTATACAACTTTCACTTTCTGAATGTGCTGTTCCCTTTTTGTGTAAATCTTAGCATTTTCTGCTACCTTTAAGTAGGCACTCCTTTTCCTTACTTTTTAGGTCTCAGCTTGAATACTGTTTTGTTCAAAAAGCCTAGATGTACCGGGTCCTCTTTGTACCTCTGCCGTGTGTACGCATATAGTTGTCACATTTGTTTTTCTACCATACAATGTATAGTACATAGTATTATTTCCTATGTAAGAAACTTGACTTTGGACTCCTTGAGAACTGGCTTATGTTTATTGCCTATGTATCTCTGGAACTTGACCTATAACAGATACTTAAAAAATATTTATTTGATGAGTAAATAACTTGATTCTTACCTTTCTCTCCTGGTTTTTTCTAATTTGTCTTTTAAAACCATAATTTCTTTGTTGAGAGCCAGCTGCTGGCCTTCTGAATCATGCAGTTCTTTCTTCAGATTTTTTATCTCATTTGCATGTATTCCCTCTCTTTTAGATAATTCTTCTTCATAAAAGACACTTTTCTTTTCCAAATCAGTCTTCAGTTTGGTTATCTCTTGCTGGTGTTCTATGCTGCATACTCCTGGTGAGTAACTAATTTGTTTTTGCTACAGAAGTAATAACATAAGACTGGTTCATCTATAAGAATAACAACGATAACTCCTTTCCATACAATACTACACATATAACTGTACATCATTTGGTATATTCTCATACAAAAATAGTACTATTCATTTATTTAAGGCTACTACTTATATGAAATATGTTGTAAGTATTTTCTTGAGTTTACATTTCTTTATGGGCTACATTTTTTTTAAGTCTTTATACCAAGATTACAGGGTTTATCTGAGTTTTTTCTTTTTTTTTTTTTTTTGCGGCACCGGGGATTGAACTCATGACCTCGTGCTTGCCAGGCAGGCGCTTAGACCACCAAGCTAGATCCCCAGGCCTTGTCTTTTTGAGACAGGGTCTCACTATGCCATTCAGGCTGGCCTTGAGCTCACTTTGTACCCCAGGTTGGTCTTGAACTTGCAAGGATCCTCCTGAGTCAGCCTCCTGAGTGCTGGGATTACAGGTGTGAGCCACCACGCCCAGTTTATCTGATTTTTTTTTTTAGAGGGGAAAGACAGGGTCTTGCTAAGTTGCCCATGCTGGCCTTGAACTTGTGACCCTCCTGCCTCAGTATTCAGAGTAAGTGCTGTGATTACAGGAATGTACCACCATTTATCTGATCAATTTTATTTTTATTTGTCTGAACAACTCTTCTCTTGGCACTCACATGATTTCTTGCTTTACATTTAAATTCTTTTTTTTTTAACCTAGGTTAGAGATTTATTGATTTTTTTTTTTTAAGAATAAGACCAAACCAAATCAATGAAAACAAAATGAAGTCAATGAAAACAAAATAGTGAATGGGATACAGGACTTCAAAACAAGAAAACAGAAAATGAACAATGGCTATCAGAATGTCTTGTCATCTTGAAACTAGCTGCCTATACCATCAGACATCAAAAAAAAATCAAACAAAACAAAATAGAAGAAAATTAATCACAGCAAAACAATGAATACAATATCAGGCTTCAAACCAAGATATTAAGGAATCAACAATGGCTACTGTAATATATTCTCTTATCTTTGAAACAGCTGTTCATATCATCAGATAGAATAAAATCAGACAAAATAACACAGAACAATGAAAACAATACAGGACTTTAGAAGAAAAGAATAGAAAATGAACAATGGCTTCCACCTTCCCTTTTCAGACACCTGCACACTTGCACCTTCACATTGTGCATTATGGATCCCACTAACTCCCTCAGTCTCTTATGCTATTGAGAAAACACAAAGTTCAACCTTCTGGCTATGAACCATTTCACCCATAAGCATGACCTCAAGTTGCATCCATCTACCTTAAAAAACCTCAGGGTTATCTTTCTTTATAACTGAGTAGATTTCCTTTGTACAGAAATGATATATCTGTTTTTTTTTTCTATTTTAAAGAGGATACAACAAAGGAAAATAAAACAGAAAAAAACCAATCAAAACAAACCAGAGTAAGTGATACAGGACTTCACAACCTTACAGAATCAATCATAATGCCTTTTATTGTCTTCAAAATAGCTACAGATACTATCAGACACAGAAAAAACCAAACAGAACAGAATAGAATGAAAACAGTAAAAGCAAAACAATGAATACAATCAAAGACTACAAAACAAGACAACAGTAAATTCAAAGTGGTACCATATATATCTTACTATCTTAGAAATATCTGCTCATGTCACCGGGTATAACATAATCAAGCAAAGCAAAGGAAAATAAAACCAACACAACAAAACAATAAATTTACATTTAAATTCTGACCTAGAATTATTGTTGGCATATGGAGGAAAAATGAAAGTGTGTATTATATTCCATAAAGAACTGTCAGAGCCGGGTGTGGCGGCTCACGCCTGTAATCCCAGCACTCGATAGGCTGAGACAGGCGGATCGTTGTGACTTCGAGACCAGCCTGGGCTACAAAGTGAGCTCAAGGCCAGCCTGAAAGGCATAGTGAGACCCTGTCTCAGAAACACCAGGGCTGGGGATCTAGCTCAGCAGTCTAAGCGCCTGCCTGGCAAGCACAAGGTCGTGAGTTCAATCCCCGGTGCCGCAAAAAAAAAAAAAAAAAAAAAACTGTCAGAAAGTTTTTAAAGCACATTTCTGTTTTCAAAAGATTAAAATGGAGGATAATGTCCAAAAAGAGAAGAAAGGAGGCTTTTGCAACATTTCAGGAAAATGACAAATGTCTATAGTAACATCTTCATATCCATACCATAAAAAAAAAATAGTAGGTCTCTTGGCTTTTAGATAGGACATGAAGAAGGAGGAGAAATTTGTTGAAACCCACCCTTTCAGGAAATAGGTAAAAATAGCCTTTCAGTAATAAGAGAAAAGAAATGTAAAGATCCTAGTTATTGCTGAAAAAGTAAACTGAAACACGCAGACCATTAGCTTAGTAACTTACAAAGGTCATTAATTGGTTCTATCCTGTTTGTCCAAGTGAACAAACTCTTGAAACTAAAAAATACTACAGATTTAGGTTTATTGACAAGTAATCTAGAGCTGGAGCATAACTTGTCCTTTCTGAAGCTAGTCATAAGGGCAGAACAACTGGCAATGACAGTTGACCTAAAGTTGAAAGAAAAATGTCCTGGCTCCGTTAACATGTGAGGTATATAATTTACAAAGAACACAGGAATTCATGTGGACCAGAAAAACCTGTCATGGTCAGGATGGAGGGTGAGGGTGGGGGTACCCTTTGTAGTATTATTTAGTAAGAAAATACTTAGCTGAGGTTGGTGGCATATGCCTATAATCCCTGACTGGGAGGCTGAGGCAGGAGGATGACAAATTTAAGCTAAGCCTGAGTAACTTAGCAAAACCTTGTCTCAAAATATATAAATAGATAGACAGACAGAGTTGAGGATGTAGCTCTGTGCGGAGGCCCTAGGATCAAGCCCTAGTATCACCAAAAAAAAAAAAAAAAAGGAAAGGAAAAGGAAAAGAAAAAGAAAAAGAGAAAAGAGGAAAAAAATGATGTATGTACTAGGTTCAGATTCTTCAATGATTTCTGAACTGGTCTGGCATGCAAAACTCCAACTAAGGGCCGGAACAAGTCAGATTCTTGCTCTTAAGCATCTCTGTCAAAGTGATGCCTAAAATGATACCCACAGCACTGACTTTTCAGTCTTTTAATCACCAAAGGAACATTTTAACTTTGCTGTTCTATGTGGTTGGCTGTTAGGTTGGCAACAAACAGCACGTATAAGAAGTTCCAAAGAAAAACTCTCCTGAGACCAAAACCTAACAAATACAGTATGGTACCAGCTAAAGTTAAGAGTTGTACACCACTTACTGATAATGAAGAAGCCAAATAAAATACTGAAAAATGAAACTATCTAAAAATAAAATAACAGCTTTTCTTGTAGGTAAGGTAATTTAATATTAGTAAACTTACTAACAAATGCATTATTTTGATAAATTAAAATTTTAAATCCAAATGATTTTCTCAGTAGTTACCCTTGCTGAAAGTATCTGATAAACTTTGATAATAATTGCAAATACTATTATTCCAAATCCCACAATAAATCATATAAAGAAGTTAAGTAAGTCTTCTAATTAAAAAAAAAAGTATTCACTTTGAATACCGGTGGATATCAAAATACTGGTGAAACATCAAAGGTACATCCAATAAATTCAGAAATAACGTTAACAAGAAGGATATCTTCCATTATCATTCATGTATAATATTAATTTTAGATATCTTATCTGACCAAGTGAAACTGTTAACAGAAATGAGTTATAAAGAAAAGTGATAAAAAATTTTCTAATATTTACCCAGAAAACATAAATGAATATACTGAAGTATAAAACAGAGTTCAATAAAATAGTAGCATATTAGGTAAACACTAGTCAGCAGTACTTTTAAATATTAAAATAAGCATTAATAAAATTTCATTAACAGAATCAAATGAAAAACACCAAATGCTAATACATACATACATAAGGAATAATAATAGAAATTTCTGACATATTAAAAAACTATTCAGTCTTCATAAGACACAGAAGACTGAAACAAAATATAAAAGTATCAAGTACTTGAAAGAGAAGATCAAATATACATATATTCAATATTTTTCAAATTTTCTTCCATGTAATTCTAATAAAACCTCCTTTTAAATATGGTAAAGAGTGCTGGGGGATAGCAGAGGATAGTGACAAATGTTTCTAGCTGGAGAAGAATAAATTATTAAAAATACCAAAGAAAATCCTAAAAATGGAAAAGGGATATTCCTTGATATAAAAATCTAAAATGAGCCTTTAATAAAGTATCACAGTAATAGATTTCAACCCAAATAACTCAATGCAATATATGTATAAAACATTTTAATTACTTAGGAAGGTAATGATTAATAAATGGAACTGAAATCACCAGCTAACTATAAAAGAAAAGAATGTCTTGTTTCATACCATTTAGCAAACAAATTCTAAATAGATCAAAGTGTTAAATACTTATAGATTCCATGGAACAACATTTAAAGGAAAGTAAAATTAAATATTTTAAAAACTCTAGAAAGAGAAGGATAAGCTAAGCTTTGAAGTAATACTAGAAATGCTGAGGAAATATAACAAAATGTAAAATTTTTACTGTGTAAAGCATTTACACATAAATAACTGATAAGGAAAAACATTTATATGAACTGATTTATATGAACTGGTAAGAAAAAACATTAGGAATACAAAATAATGGGCAAAAAAACTTAACTAGAAAATTCACAAAGAAAAGGCATGATTAATAATCCATAATAAACAAAAAAAAAAGCAAAACAAAATCCACTTTTTTTGGCCTCTCAAGTTTACACAGATTTTTGGTATTGATGAAGTGCCTAAAAATGATCTGTTAATTTCATTTTTAGGTATGTATCTACTGTAAGAAGATAATACAGAAAAGCAGTAGATAAAGGTGTTCATGGCAATTGCACTACAAAAGTAAAAACAAGTTAAGAACATAATTGTAGAGAACAGGCTAAGTAAGTATTCCTGTTGAACTATTCGTAATAATTGAAATTATGTCTGTGATGATTTTGAGTAAGTAAAAATGCTTACTACACTGTTGAGTCAAAAATATAAATGTTACATGTTGAATTGTGTCCTCCCAAAATTTATATGTGAAAGACCTAACACTAGTACCTCCAAATGTGACTTCATTCAAAAACAGAGCTTTTCAGAGGTAAGTTACAATAAAATCCTTAGTGTGAGGTCCAATCCGACATGAATGTGTCCTCATAAAAAGAAGTAATTGGACAACAAGTCACACACAAGGATAACTCCATGTGAACACGAAGGTAGACGAGGGTTATGGATCTACAGCTAAGCAATACCGAAGTTTGTCAGTAATTATCAGAAGCTAATTACGCCAAGTTAATGCTGAAATTCTAGTCTCTAGAACTGAGACAATATATTTTTTATTTTTAACATACACAGTATGTGTTACTTTTTTAATAGCAGCCCTGGAAAACTAACACAATAAGGAAGAACAATAAAAACCAGCAATATATGGTAGTAACTATAAAATATTCTTTAAAAATATTTTCATAGTGATAATTCATACACCATATAATCTTCCCGTTGTAAAGTTCAAATGTTGGTAACTAGCATATTACATTAATTTTTAAAGTTATATATGTCTATATATAGACATATATAACACAATTTCCATTTTAAAGTGTACAATTCAGTGGCATTAATTACATTTACAATGTTTTGCTTCATTGCCAATATAGCTTTCCAAAATTTTATCAACCAAAAGCAACATTCTGTAACAATTAAGAGTTAACTCCACTTCCTATTCCACCAGACCCTGGTAACCTCTATTCTGCTTTCTTCTTTAAGAGTTTGCCATCTTTCGACGATTCAGTAAGCTGAATCATACATTATTTGTCTTTTTGTATCTGGCATCTTTTACTTAATGCTTTGAAGAATCAACCATGCTATATCATATATCAGAACATCACTCACTTTTATAGCTGAATGATATGCCATTCCATGTATGTACCATGCAATGTTTATTCAACCATTAATAGACACTTGATGCTTCTACTTTTTGCTACTGTAATAACAATACTTCAGTGAACACTGGTATAAAGTGTATTTTAGAGCCTTTTTCAAATATTTTCAGTATATACCTAGAAGCGGAACTGCTGTGTCATATGGTAATGGGTATTTGCCTTTTTGCAGAACCAACAAATTGTTTTCAAAAGAGGCCACATAATTCTATATTCCCATAAGCTATGTACAAGAGTTCCAATTTCCCTATATCCTTGTCAACAATCTTTCTTCTCTCTCCCTTTCTTCCTTCTTTTCTTCTAACTTAGCCATCCTAGAAGGTAAAAAGTAGTATCTTATTTTGATTTTAATTTGCATTTCCCTAATGATTAATGATGTTAAGACTTTTTCATGTACTTATTGGGCTATCTGTATATTTCCTTTGGAAATGTCAAGTCCTTTGCCCACTTTTGACTGTTTATCTTTCTGTTGTTCAAAAGTTCCTTATATAATCTGAATATTAAAACATCACCCAATAACAATATTGACATGGGATGTCTTTCCATTTATTTAGGTTTTCTTTAACTTCCTTCTCAATGTATAGTGATTTTCAGTGTACAAGTTTTTAACTTCCCTGGTTAAATTCATTTTGATGTATTTTGTTCTTTTATATGTTATTGTAAATGAAACTGCTTTCTTAATTTCCTTTGTAGATTGTTCACTGCTGGCTTGCAGAAACAACGGATTTTCTTTATCGATCTTACACTTTGCAACTTTGGGAGCTGTTTATTTATAAACTCTAATACTTGTTTAGTCTTTAAGATTTTCTAAACATAGGATTATGTTATCTATGATGAGAGATAGTCTAAATTCTTCCTTTTCAATTTGGATGCCTTTTATTTCTTTTTCTTGTATAACTGTTCTGGCTACACTCTCTAGTAAATAGCAAAAATACAGCAATAGTGAAAATTGGCATTCCTGATCTTTAAGGGAAGGCTTCAGTCTTTCACAATATAATGTTACTAGTGAGTTTATAAAATACATCTTTTATCATATTGAATATGTCCTCCTTTATCTCTAGTTTCCTGAAAATGTTTATCATAAAAGAATTCTGAATTTTGTGAAATTACTTTCATGTACCAATTAAGATGATCATGTGATTGTTTTTTCTTTTGGTCCTATTAATGTGCTATCTTAGATTGACTGGTTTTCTTATGCTAGTCACCGTTGCACTTCTGGGCCACTTCCTATTTAATTGTGGTGTACAATCCTTGAAATGTACTTTTGGATTCAATATGTTAGTATTTTGTTAAGAATTTGTATATTGATATTCATAAGGAACGTTGGTCTATAATTTTCGCTTCTTGTGATGTTTTTATCTGGCTTTAGTATTCAAGAGGATGTTGGCCTCACACAATCATTTGGACTGGCATTAACTTTTCTTTGAATGTTTGGTTCAACTGACTAGAGAAGCAGTTTGGTTCTGGACCTTTCTTTGTTAAAAGAGTTTCAATTACTGATTCTATTTCTTTATAGGTCTGCTAAGATTTTCTATTTCACCTTGACTCACCCTACGTTATTTGTGTCCTAGGTGTTTGTCCCTTTTATCTAGGTTACTGACTTTGTGGGCATACACTTGTTCATAGTAATATCATAAATCTTTTATTTTGCAAGTAATAAAGTATCCACTTTTGTTTCTGAGTTTAGTTATTTGTATTCTTTCTCCCTCTTCTAATTGAAGTTTTTCAACTGTTGATGTTCTCAAAGAACTTTTTAGTTTCACTGATTCTATTATGTTTCTATTTTTTTATTTATGTTTGTTCTAATTTTTACTATTTGTTTCCTTCTGTTATCTTTGGATTTAGTTTGTTCTTCTCTAATTCCTTAAGGTGTAAACATGGGTTATTGATTTCTTTCTTCCTTTTTAATACAGGAATTTACAGCTACAAATTTCCCATATATTCCCTTCTCTCTACCCTATAAGTTCTGGTATATTGTGTTTGCACTTTCATTGTTCCCTAAGTATTTTCTAATTTTTCTTTAGCTATTGATTTCCTGTTCCATCCTATCATGGTTGGAGAAGATACTTTGTATGATTTCAATCTTTTTACATATACTGAGATTTATTTTATGGCCTAACAAATGGTCAATCCTGGAAATTTGGTATATGCACTTGAAAAGTGTAATTCTGCTGTTTTTGGGTGGGAGCTGCTACTTCTCTCAAGTATAATTGATTATAATGTTCAAGACCTGAATACCCTGCCCGTCCTCTATCTGTTCTATCCATTACTAGAACTGGGATATTGACAGCTCTAATTCTTGTTGTAAAATTACTTACTTCTCCCTTTGAGTCTGCTGAAAAATACTCTTAATGAGGTACATATTTCTTTCATCTTTAAAAGAGTCACAGTATTTTCTAAAATTATATTTGTGTTATTTCTTGCCAAGAAACCCCACCTTTAGAAATATCCTAAGGAAAGTATGGCATGGTCATAATCATAGCAAATACTTACTGAGCTTTAATGTGTGTCAGGTCCTGTTCTCAACTCTTTAAATGCATTATTTACTTGGTAACTCAAATTTATGAGTGTTTGGACAAGTAGGTAAATAAATGTGATTCAGAGTTTATGGTGCAACAGTGTTTATTTATAGACAAAAAAAAAGCAAACTACTAGATAGAACATGGAACTCAAAGTTAGAAAATCTATGTTTAGATCATGCTCTAATTAATGACTACAAAATCCTTTACTCTTCCAACTCTCAATTTCTCAAAGGCAAACAATGCCTAAGATTTCTTCTGGTGTATATTTTACAGGTTTTTTTTTTCTTTTTTCTTAATGGTTCTTTTTTATTATTCAAAGTACCTAGAACAGTGTTGGAAACAAAGCAAACCCTCAATGAAAAGCATCTCTGACAGTAATTACTTCTCTATTATAATCCTGCTCCACAGGGATAGGTGTACATGAAATGATCAAAAAATAAGATGGAATGTATTTATTGTGTATCATAAACATGCTAATATAAAAGGAGATGAATGCTTAAAATTTTAAAATTTATTATAGTAAAAACACATTGCCATTAATTTCCCTCAAAATACTTCCCTTCATTTGGAAAACATTTACCCAGTCATTCTGGTGGGTGTTTGTTTGTTCGTTTGTTTGAGGCAGGGTCCCATTAAGTAGTTCAGGCTGGCCTTGAACTCACTACACACACCAGGCTGGCACTGAACTCATGACCATACTCTTTTCTCAGGTTCCCAAGTGCTGGGATTACAGGCATGCACCACCACACCCAGCTCGCCCAATCATTTTTGCTACTTTTTGGAGACATTATGGAAGTCTTCTTTTGTGACTGTCTTAATGAGGTGTGATTAAAAAACAATTTGGTGAATGCTGTTGCCAAGTGCCATCCAATGAAAAAGCAGGCTCGTAAAAACAATGTAGTATGTCTTCATGGAACCATATTCACCAGGTCTGGTACTGTGCAACTTCTGGTTCATTCCCAAGTCAAAATAACCATGCTTTCAGGGTAAACATTTTAAAGGGACTCAGCCACAACAGTGCAACTAAAGATGCTCTCAAAAGAGGATTTCCAGAAGTACTTCAGAGAGTGGCAAGAACGATGGGATAAGTGTGCTCAAAGCTGGAGGGAGTATTTTGATGGAGATTAATGGCAATGTATACCTTAATGTAATAAATTTTTAACATTTAAACACATAAATCACATCTTATGCACAAATCATATATCTTTTTTTTTTTTTTGCGACACCAGGGATTGAACTCACAACTTCGCGCTTGCCAGGCAGGCGTTTAGTCCACTGAGCTAGATCCCCGGCCCTTGTCTTTTTGAGACAGGGTCTCGCTATGCCATTCAGGCTGGCCTTGAGCTCACTTTGTAGCCCAAGCTGGTCTCAAACTCACAACGATCCTCCTGTCTCAGCCTCCCGAGTGCTGAGATTACAGGCGTGAGCCACCATGCCAGGCTTATATATCTTTAATTTATAAAGCTAACCAAGGCTGAGTTTATGAACCAAAACAAATCTCCAAACAAAAATAAGAAATCAAATCTAGAATTTATATTTCTATTTGTAGCAGAGGAGGAACATTACCTATAGACACTGATATTCAACTGTCAGAGGCACAGTGAGTTGGATCTAATTCTCCCAACATGATTCAGTCACTGATTTAACATACTTATTAAACAAGTATTAAATATCTGCTCCAGGACCAAGAACAGGCTAATAATATACCTATATGTGTTTTCAATAAGCAATGTCATGGTTTAGGTGGGGAGATAGTATGAATAAGTCATTAATAAGAGTTATGCTATAGCTATTAACAGAATTCTAAAGCAGCACAGGAGCACCTGGACTTCGTGAGATAATATTCAAGTTGATTCTGATATTTTACTATTACTATACTAATGCCTACTGTGCACTTGGGAGGTATCAGCTTGTAGGTGTGTGTATGGACTCATGACATGAAACAGGATTTTATGGATAAGAAAATTAGAGGATAAAGAGTGTTTTCTTCAGTTAGTAATTGGTAAAATTAGAAGTTAAAATAAGTAGTCTGACTTGAGAAATGGCATAGGAATTTTCCTTGCAAAGCAACTTCTGCTGAAATGTGTTAGCCTGTGCCTACTATCATTTCATCCCAACTAACACAAGCATCTGCAAAACTGTCTGAGCCTCTCCTGAGCCATTTACAAGACAGATGGGGGAGAGGGTAATATATCTTATCACAACTCATGTGGAGATTACCAGCACATATTATTCAGGTAGTAGATTCCTACTCCTCACTAAACAGTATTCCCTTTTCTCAGGATAAGAAAATCATACCAGCTTCCTACTGGTAAGAATGAGCAGCACTCTCATTTTAAAGGACAGATTCTTTTCACTCTACACCAAAGAGTACATAAGATAATACTCCTATCAAACCTAAAAAGAAAAAAGTTAAGAATCGCAAATGTTGCTGCATATGGGAATGCATGCCTATAATCCCAGCACTCAGGAGGCTGAAGCAGGAGGATCACTGAGTTTGAGGCCAGCCTGGGCTACATAAGCGCGTTCAAAGCTAGCCTGTAGTACACAGTGAGATTTTGTCTTAAAAAAAAAATCATAAATGTGAAATCAAAATGTACCTTCAGTCCTTCCAATTCATTTTCCAGTTGCTTAGAGTAATACTCGCTCTGCTCACGTAGTTTCCTGTCTTTAGATGATTCAGCAACTAGAGCTTCAGTGTGAACTTCCAGCTTTAAAATAAAATGAAAAAACAAAATGTTCTCTTAGCTATAATTTTTCAAACAAAAATATTTTCCCCATGGGGTTACATTTTAATAGGAAGACAATGCAAATGTTGAAATTCATATTAACAAACTGCAAAATAATTGTTTTCAAAAATTAAAGAATGAAATAGATATTATTTCACTAGTCTCAAAAAGCAACTTTAGTCACTACCCAGTGGGCACTATACAATTTGCCTGACTACTAACCTCTTTTTTGGCTCTTTCTGTTCTGCGCAGTTCTTGCCTTAAGCTTTCAACTTTTTGCATCACCAGGTCCACCTCTTCTTCCTTATCTCGGACATGGCGAGCAAGTTTCTGTTTTTGGGTGTGCAATTCTGTTAGTCGTTCATTGATCTCCATGAATTCCTGCATGGCCAGTTTCCTCTGACAGTGTGCGTCTTTCAGCTCTTTGGATTGGTTTTTTAATCGCTCACTAGCCTGGACTAGTTCCTACAGTTTTGTAAAAAGAATATAAGTTACCAATTCTGCAACCTAAAGATCAAATTTGGCCATCAAAGTAGCTATTTTTAACTCAAGAAGAGCCAAAATTATTCACCTCAGGACAAAATTAAAAGAAATGAAGTACTTGTGAACTGACAGTAAGGACACTGTGTCCTGTGTACATTCTCAATTTCTATGCTAACGTGATACATTCAAGAGAGCTGCTAACTTAACTAGGTTGAACTGGGTAGAGAATATAGGAACAGAAGATATGATGGTGAAAATAAAGATTTTGTGAAATTTAGTAAGTATTTTTGAGATTTAAAAAAAAATATACTGAATTATTACAAATAACAATAAAAAATCCACAAGGGTTGCTCTTAATGTGGAGGCTAAGTAGTAAGGAGGTAAAAAGGAAGCCTGAGACTCCCTGATTCAGAGGGGCTACAGTAGACTAGGATCAGTGAAACTGCTTGCTTCTTGGCAAAAGAAAACACAGATCTTTTGGGTGGGAAAGAACGTCAAGGAAATTTGGGTTTTTCACACATTAAGAGCAAACAAATATGAGCTCACAGAAACAGAACCCCAAATGCCTAGAGAACAAACCACTACAATCAAACAATGGAAACAATGAACAAAACAGCCACCAAAAATATTTGGCCATTAGAATGATCATATATGAACTTAAGATTGCTATGTATGAAATGCCGAAAGTAATAAAAGAAACTAAAAAAATAGGAAAATAACAAAAGACTATAAAAAATGACCAAGCAGATTATAAATGAACTCTATAGAACATTTAGAAGTGAAAAAGTGTTAAAATTAAAAACATGAATCTACTAATATAGAAAGCTCTGTATTTATGAAGAGAAAGAAACTCAAAGCCAGGAATGTTTAAAAAAATGAAACTAGATAATGCCAGAGAAGTAAACACCTTACAGAAATCTGAGGGAAAAAAGGGCAACTATTTTATTTAAAAAAAAAAAAAGATTCAATCCAGAACATGCATAAATGATAGGAATAGAAACAGTGTAAAATACTTTCAAAGATATTAACAAATTAAACATGAAAAAAATTACTTCTCTATTAGGTTTCACATAAACAAAAACTGACAGAGCTTACCACAATCACATCTGTACTAAAGAGACTTCTAAGGTTTTATATCACGAAAAGAACAATGTTTTTAGAAGAAAGGTCTAATGCAAGACAAATGAAAGGGTCAGAAACTGGTAAATACGAATATGAACATGAAGAAATGCATGCATATGACTGTTAGAAAAATACCTAATTTGTACTTTTAGTAAAAGCATGTAACTATTAAAATATTTGTCAAAAACAGCATGTAAATTGTGAAGAGGTAAAAGAATTAAAAGCCCTTGAATTTTTTTTTGCAGGGGGGGAATAGTTTAGGATATTAAATTTAGATTATGTTAACAGGGTAAAATTTAGAAATAACTACCAAAAAGCTAGAAAGAAAAATCTGAACAAGGAAACAAAAACTTAAGTGATTTTGTAAAACAAAAAGAATCATAGAGACTGACTGTACATCAATATGCACATATTTTACTAAACTATGCATTTTAAAATGGTTAAGATGGCAAGTATTATATGAATTTACCACAATTAAAAACTTTTAAAGGAAAGAAGAAAAACATACATTAATGGAGCATGAAAAGCTGAAAGCAAAAAGTAAAGAGGCAGGAACACATCTAGATATATTAGTGCTCAAAAGAAATATAAAAGGGCTAAACTCACCAGTTAAAGGCAGTTTGTTATATCAGATTAAGATACAAAATCTAGACTTTAGTAGAAAAAGCATTATTAGGGATAGGGAACATTACCAAACAATCACAAAATGCAATACACTAGGAAGAAGTATCATTTTAAATTTTAGTGCATTCTGTAGGAGTCTCAAAATATACTAAAAAGAAATCAATAGAACTTCAGAGAAAAATGGTAAATATATCACAATGATGAGAAAGTTCAATTTCTTAATCATTAATATATAAACTGAGTAAAAGGTGCAAAGAAGATGTGAAAACTTCTATCAATATATGTATAGAAGTTGATGCCCTGTAGTAGAAACATATACTTTTCAAGAACACACACTGAGTATTTTAAGATTAGAAAAATCTAGAACATGAAGCGAGCCTCAGTAGCTTTCAAAGAACAGATCTATAAATCAAATTCTTTAATAATATTGCAATTAAATTATAAATCATTGGTCTCACCATTAGTAAATGAGATTATTAAAAATAAAATAACATTATCCTGTCCTAATTTTGTACTACTTATTTGACCTAGTTCAATTTCTACCCTATCCTAAACTAACTTATCTTTGGGACAGGACAACTATTAGCCACAAGTTTCTCCTCAGGGGTGTTAGCTGAAACAACTGCATCTAAGATGCCTCAGAGCGTGTAGGCCAGACAACAACCTCTAATTCACTATGATCTACCTCCATGGTAAATAACACAGTCCCCATCACTATGACTGTGACAACTGTCATCAATGATCACAAAGAACAAGAGGTGGTACCCAAATCCTCAGAAAAGACAGGATTGTTCCTCCTTTATTAACCTATCCCTTGCCCTCATTTCTTTCTCGAGGCTGAGACATTTATTCTCCTATTCTTAACCAAGAATAAAAGTTTCCTTTGCTGCTCAATAGGAATTCAGCACTGTTAATGGTTCCATAATTTCCAGAGGGAAAAAGGACCCAATTTGGAGTAAAAATAATACCTAACTCATGGGGTTGTGATGATGATTAAATCATTGAAGCGCTTTACACTGCAGTAGGAAAGAGCTATTAGAACAGATACTCAGCTACATAAATGTTACCTATACTATCATATTATTATTATTAAGATAATAATACACTGCAATTTAGCCTTAACATATAACTATAACAATGGTTTAATATTAGAAAAACTACAAATGTAATTCAACACACCAATTTATTAAAGGAGGATCATAATCATATCAATAAAGTACAGAAATGCAATTTAGTTATTCTTAATGAAAAAAATTACTCAAATAGGAATAGAAACTAACTCCTTTTAAACTGCTAAAAGTATTTATTAAAAATGAGCAGTAAACAGTGGTGACATATCATAGGCATTTTTTAAAAAATCAGAGTCAAGGATGCTGGCTATCACTACTTCTTTTCAATACTATGCTGAGGTCTTAGTTAACGTAGCAATTCTAGTAAAGACATGTCATAAAAATCCAAAAGGAAGAAACAAATTTCTCATTATTTACAGAAAATTTCAAAGAATCTAAAATATATTTCATAAAGAGTTTAGCAATGTTGTTAAAGTCAATACAGAAAAATCAGAAGGAAAGCAAATTTTAAAGTTAAAATGCGAAAAAACAGAGTAAGAAATTTAAGGAAAGACAAGAAGACCAGTATGAAATTTTATAGCACATTTTAAATGGATTTAAATATATGGACAGACATCATGTTTATAGATTAAAAGGCTATAGAGCTACAGAGAAACTTTTTTTATGCTTTCACATAATGCGCCCTTTTGAACTCATTTTACTGACACTTGAGACCTGGAGTAAATGCAAGTCATTAGTTACTGACTAATTTCAATAGTAAGAAAACTGGAGAGATTTATCTTCTGGAGGTAATAATTTTAAGGTGATGCAAACAGTATCCTGAAATTTTTGAGTAATGGGTCTAGAAGGAAAGAACCATAAATTAACTTAGGGAATGCATATGTTGATAGCCTTGGGTAACTTTGTGTCCCCAGTCTTCTTAAAAGTACAATTTTAAAAATTATGGTTTTCCTTGTCTCCTTTTTACCTATCTTTATTTCTTCCTACCTCAATAACCACATGGCTCCACTGTGTGCCAACTTTGACCTTCCAGGTAATGCCCTGAGACATAGCTGGATAAAACTACCTAAGTTATTTAATTTATGGTTCTGTCCTTCTAGACCCATTACTCTCAAAATTCCTTAAGGATACTGTGTAAGTTAATAAATTACTTTAGTTGAGAAAGTGAAGAGTGGGAACCTTGTCTTAAAACAAAGGCACAGGTTGAGAGATTTTGAAGAATGCTTAAATTATGTCTAAAAAAAATGGACTCCTACTTTTATAAAATGGGCTATTATCCTTTCGGGTGAAGGGGCATCTTTTCCAAGATTTCCACTTCCTCGAGAGAAACATGAATGTTTCCAGTTCCAAAGGATAGTGCGTATCTCTCTTGAGGGCCCACATTATTTCTTTGAGTGTATATTTTTTAAATTCTGCCTAATACACCCTTTACATCTCTTACTGACACATTCTGAAAATTTCTTTCTGCAATCGAAGTAAGCAAATCGGCAACTTACTCTATGGGTAGGGTGCGTTTAGGTTCCTAATCTCTGCTTTGGGAATCTCTTCAGACCCTGACAGTTATTATCTGCTGTGTGTAAATAATAAAAATCTGATCTGCTCTTGATGTGTGTGGATTCAGAATATTAATATGTACTAGAAAGAATTTAACTCAATATTGTAAAGATGTCAATTCCTCAAAAATTGACCTTTATTTATTTTTTTTATTTTGGTACCAGGAATCAAATTCAGGGCCTCATGCTTGCCAAGCAGGTGCTTATGCTGCTGCACTATAGCCCTAAAAATTGACCTATAGATTCACGGCAATTTTAATCAAAATTCTCATAGTTTTCAAGGAACTGAGATATAGACCCATGCATACATGGAATCTGATGTATGACACTGTAGAGCACTGGGGAAAAGAAAGCCTATGTAGTAAATGAACACCTGGTAAGCCATATGAAAAAAAAGGAAAGCTGAATCCTGATCCCACATTGAGACAGTTGAGGCCTTAAATAGATTTTGCTGAAAGGGCACTGACTCTTCACTTGGATCTACAGATGCAACATGATTAAGTAAAAGTGAACAAAACTTGTTATCTATGCTTTAACTTTGTATTCATCTCCTTTATTACCTTAAACATTGTGTGGGACTTTTGCTCAGCTCTGATATAGGCATATTAATCACTGAAAAAACGTCTATCTAAAACTGGGTTTATCAGCTCTACATTTACCTACCATTACGGTTAACATCTAGATTTTGCCTCTAAGGCCATCTTCTATAGGCAGAGTTTCGGAGAGGCGATTCGATTATGGGTGTGATACTGGATAGGTCCACTGATAGGTTTCTAGCTGGCAATGATGTTGGGAGGGGAAGCCTGATGGGAAGTGGTGGGTTACTATGGGCATGACTTGGTATATGTTTCCTAGTCCTTTGATGCCACTCTGCTTTCTGCTTGCTTTTGCACCCTAGGGTGTCATTACTGCTGAGCATTGTTAGAATTGTTAGTTCTAGTCACCAACATGATTTCTGCTGATGTTTTATGAGGATGGCTGTTATGGCTTGTGTCTAGAGGTCCCCCCAAAGTCTCATGGGGTCATAGGTGAGGCTTTTTCAGAGGTAACTGAATCTAGAGTGTGTGATGCTAGAATCGATTCATGGTACAATGCTAGGCTCAAGGGCACTAGGATTAAGGGTGTGAGTGCTACCTGCCCTAA
>RJWT010003275.1:0-37119 GCA_004365215.1 Cuniculus paca | reverse complement strand
CAAAACTTTCTTTTTAATGGACAGAAATTAGTGGTATAACTATCTTAACTATCTTGTATATATATATATTTTTTTCTTTTCCCTTTCTTCATTTCTCCTTTTCCCATCCTACTTCCCATTTCTCTTGCCTTTTGAACAGTTTCTTCCCTAGAGAACATCTTTTGAAATACTTCTTAAACCAAAAGTTTTTTCTTTACCACCAGAAATAAATCAAGTTTAAAGACAAAGGTAGTTAAAGATGTCTGTAGTTTCATGCAAGTGATAATAAATGATACTGTGATAACTTTTTCTCTCTTCTTTAGAGAATAAAGGCCTATAAACTAGATGTTTGCATAGAAGGAATATATTTGTTTTAATACATAGTCAAATTATCTTCCAGAAAGGATGTATTAACTTTGCTTCCCCCAATTATGCATGAGAGGTCTAGTTTCCCCCACTTGCTTTGTCCTGTGGGTTATGAGTATTACTAAGATGCATAACTTTTAAACTTTAAATTTATATTTCCTATTTTAGTAATTCCAAGCCATTGTTCTTTTTTATTCTTAGATAATTAACCTGAATCCCTAATTTTGTATAGTATTTTTATGACTTTTAAATTTTTATATATATTTTTGGTGCTAGGGATTGAACCCAGAGTCTTGCACATGATATTTTAATAAATAGATCTACCTAGATTTTGGGGGGGCTATGTTGTGTGAAATTATAACCTAGGGAGTCTGGTAGAGTTTAATTTCTTTACTTTTAATTCATTCTTTAAAAATTGTATTATGTGGGAATATGATGAGGAAATTTAGTGTGTTTCCTGTTCCCCTTTCCAAGGGATCAGGTTTATTTAAAAAGCCTTGTACTAATTCGCAGAAAAATGCATGCTTGAAAAGCAACCAGGGAAACAATGCTGAGCACCTGGTAAGAAGCAGTATTTTTAGCTTCAGCACTCACAGTTAATTGAATTTCTCAGTATTCTTGCTAAAACTATCCCCTTTCTCTCCCACTTCACATAGATTATGATGTTTTAGGAAATAAATGACAATATAGGGTTAGTTTTCAATCCATTCTAATTTGCTGAGAGCATTATTGGCAAACTTGGCGCTTTTAATTGTCAGTTATTCAAGTTACTTGCAAACCATCTCTTAACTCTTTGTTCTGGGTTTGAAGTTAAGATCTCTGGTTTAGAGAAGCACTACAGGTGCAAAAAATTGCAAATAACATAAGCTTAGAGGAAATATTATCTAGAGAAAATGTATAAGCCATTGTTCTTTTTTTATTCTTAATTAACCTGAATCCCTAATTTTGTGTAGCATTTTTATGACTTTATTTTTTAATTTTCATATATATTTTATATATATTTTTATATATGTTTTTGGTGCTAGGGATTGAACCCAGAGCCTTGCACATGATATTTTAATAAATAGATCCAAATCAAGCTTATAGAAATAAGCAGCTGTCAGATGAAATGACAATATTTCCAAGTGTCTCTTTTCTCCTTGGCCCACCCATGATTTCACTATTGAGAAACACTTGCTCCCCAAATATACCATTCTTTTCCTGTTAAGTTTCATTTGGATCCGTGAGTGATTCTATTCTTTCTACCTCAACATGTGTTCAAGGAGAGGCAGTGCCAATGCCTTGTCGCGGGTGAATGACACTTTACATCAGTGACTTGCCGTTTAGCTACACACACTAGCTTTCTCATCCCTCTTTAAATGAGTAAATGAATACAAATTAAAGTTTTAATCTCAAACTGGAACATCAGTAGTGTTTTCACCAAAAGTAGTTTCATAATGGTCTCATTACTCTTCCTAAGTGCAACACACGAGACATTTAAATTGCTGAGTTGCTACTCCATATATTCTTTGAGAACAGGTATCCAGGTAACCATGGTAATAGTGTCTCCAGGCAGGATGGGAGTGGGCTGGGAAACTATTTCATTAATTGAAGGGAAGAGATTGAAAGAGATTTTCAAGCTGTAGATCAGAAAGAAGAGAGAACGAGAAGGAAAAGGTAGATTTCACCATCTGTTTTTCTTTTTGTTATTAAATTATACAACTCCGAGAAATGCCAAATGATTTGAAGGGTTAGAGAAATCATAAGATTAAATAGCAGCAGCGTTCTTTCCTTTCCACCTTATTACTGTGGTTGACCTGTAATGGATTTTTTTAAGTTGGATTTTTTATGTAGTTTGATTGAAACTTGATGTATCTCAGAAAGCAGAATGGTCTAGTGATTTAAAAACAAAAAAGGGAAGAACCCTCATAAGTAAGAAGGCTGTGTAGGCAGCATAAGTGCTGTATTTATTTCAAGTTGATAGCACCTGAAAAAGCTGATTTTATCAGTAAAATTCATTTTCAAATTTTTTTCCTGACTTCCTCCCACTCTTGACAGTTCTTAACATTTAAAAAATTTTTTATTAAAGTCTAAAGAAACATCGTGAAGAAAAGAGAGCACCTGAATGATATGGAGAAAGAAATAACTGTCAGATAGGGTTTCTCAGAGGAGCCTAATGTTTTGTTTCCATTTACAAGGTACTGCAAATTTGTAAGTAGATTAGCTTCTTTATGGAACCAAAAGTACCCTTGTGTAACTTGCTGCTTTGACTATCTAACAAAAAATGTTCTAATGGGCAGTTTAGGATCTGTGAAAATCCAATTACCCAGATAGACAACCTGACTTCTAATATATGTTGGCTTTAGTTATAGAATTTCTTCTCAAATTAGGCCAACATACAGTGCCTTAGTGACCCACGTTGAATCTCTCTAACTCCTGATGAGGGCTTCCTTCTATGCTCCCTGCAACGCTGTACCACTTAGTTAATTCTGGAAGAAAAACAGAGAATATCAGGTATACCAGTTACTACACAAGGAAACCCGGCAATGAAGACCTCTACTTTAAAGGATGGGTCGATTTTTAATAAATCGCTGGAAGAGGCAATGCAGAAAATTTTATTTACAGAATTGAGGAAGGCAACCGAAAACTGGGTGGATATAATTACTAACCAAATGGATTTCATTTCAAAACAAACATCTCTTTTCTGCCAAGCAGATTTCTATCTTGGAAAACCACTCATTCCTGAGAATGAGGCCAGAAATCATGGTCTCAATGATGATAGCTATTTGGGTACTATCCAAGTCCATGGCACTGACCACTTCTCTTTCCTTTGCAGCTCAATGGCCTTCAGTTACCAGGAGCTGCCCCTTGCTCCTGCAGCTACCACTGCTGATGTCCAAAGTGTATGCTTCCAGGATGTTCCTAGTGGGAGATGGAAAGGTAAATAAAAGAAACGACTTGTTTTCTAAAGTTTAGAGGATAGTGGGGGTCAGTATTGTCAGCCTTGTTATCATGGCTAACATGGTTTATTTGGTGCACACATGAGTCTAATTTTTTTTTTTGAGATGAAGTTTCACTATTTTGCTTGGGCTGGTCTTGAACTCCTGGGGTCCATCTGCTTCCAGCTCCATTCTGTGACTGTATAAGCTGAGAAAAAAAATATTGTTTATGGTGTGGAAGAAGAACCACTGCTTTCAAGAATGAGCAGAGGGATACAAACAGAAGTGACTCATGCCTGTATCAGATCTTTTGAATAAAAAGCTGTTACTATGGACCCTTGCCTCATGGCCAGCATGTGATCAGCTGCTGGCAAATGTTACCTTACAAAGAAAAAATATGGGCTTGTGCAGTGACTGAAGGGTGACCAAAAAGCTGAGTGGGATTTCTTACATTTGGGTTATTAATTCTAACCCACTACTTGGCTTTTAAACCAATCCAGCTATTTATCATGCATACTTTATAAACTGATTTTTCTAAAACCTTTTATTCCTGTGTTACACTTTCTAAACTGTGGTCACTTAAGCAACAGCTTGGCACAAAAGGACATAGAATTAGCTAGAAGCTAGTACAGCACAGCTCTGCAGAGCGTACTCCGGCATTCCACTTGCAGTAATACCATGTACAGAATGACAAGTCCCTTTTTCCTTCCTTCAAAGGTGGCTCTGAATGGTTTTACTTGGAGTATGCCAGCAAAAACCCACATGCCAAGTGATGCTTGAATTTATGCTAATCAATTCCTCCTTTTCTAGTTCTGGAGTATAAGTTAGGGTGTCCCAGTGGAAATTTTCCCTTCAAAAAGCAGTATCATCAATGGTGCTACTCTTCTGAGCCTCATTTCTGTTGCTTAGTCTCAGCACAGACTGTGGGTCCATCATCATCAGCTAGAAGTGGTGAGGATTTTTATTATCTAAAGCCATATTAGAACTGCCAGGCCAAAAGATTACAATTTGTCACTGAATGTAGATATATGGAGAATTGTATGTGGAGTATATAAAACCTTTTCTATATCTAATTTGCATTGCAAATAGAGAAGCTAACCAGAGTTCTTGAATAAATAACATAAATAAAACATGGCTTCACTATGGTAAATGCTCCATTCATGCCAGAGGAGGCCAAAGCCATTACGGAGGATTGTTCCCATCCAAACAGTTCTATCTCACACACCTCCCCTTTGAAGGGGCTGCCAATAGGATGCGGACCTGGTAGACAGCTTTGGAAAACACTCAGCAGAGGGAGCCTCAGGGGCTTTTTAAAGAAAGCATGATTCATCATCCTGTATCTTGTTCTGTCCTCACCACTGAAGGAGAAACAGTAGCCTGCTCTTCAGCTCAGTCTATGCCTGAAAGACCAACCCAGAGCTCTCTGAAAAGCCAGTGACCAGACAAAGCTTATCATTCGAGATGGAGAAAAATACAACATAATTCAATGCAAATGCCTTGGTTAGTTTACAGACCACAGGAACTTCAACTCGAGTGGACATTCGTTTTGCTTCTGCCTGTCATCCCTCTTCTTGTGATGAGTGCCCTGTTTCTACTTTGGGGTACAACTCTATGCTTTACGTATGTGCTTTGTGACTACTTCACGGTTTCCAAAGGGAGTACACATGCAGGCTAAGACAACCCATGCCTCCCACTCTCTGGTCATTGGATCAGAGACAAGAAGAATCCAAATGCAACACAAATCTGGCCAGTGTTGGTAGAGTTCATTTCTGTTGGAGAAAAAGACTCTTTCATTTGCCTGCCTTGTGCTTTGAGCAGATGATTGAGGCTTGGAGATGCAGCCAGAAAATGGAGCCGACAGACAGGAGCAGGTTGAGAGGCCAGATGAAAGACATACAGCGCCTAACTGAGGACACAGTTTAATGCCTTATACACTTCTGCCTGAAAAAAGCCCTGTGCTGTGACTCCGTGGAACAAACCAATGCATTCTCTTTTGCTTGCATCAGTTAGGACAGGACTTTCTGTAAGAGAGCTACTGGTCACACGCTCCTTTGCCACCATGACCCTTTCTCATCACCCCACCGTGTACTTTCTTCTCGGAGCCCCCATGCTCACTCATGTGAGTGCTCACTCCTCAGCTCACTCGTGTTACCAGTGTTCTCATGCCTCCCGCCTTTACTCATGCTGCCAATTCACTAGGAATCTCCTCACCTTTCTCTTTTCCTCATGGTCAAAACCCACTTGTCTGCTTCTCATATTTCAAGCCAACCTCACCTGCTCAATGAGGTATGCATTAATACTTTGCCCCACTCACAACAAGGAAAACCTAAGAACTTCCTGTTGCTATTCTCATAATCATTTCCCTTACTCTGTAAAACCTTAACACATCATGAGAACACTCTTCTGAGACTACTATCTCTCCCATGAGGCTGTGAGTTCTTTAGTAGTAGGGTCTGTGTTGATTTGTCATTCAGAGCAGGCAGCAGTGTTATAACAGGCTGTCTTTGGAACCAGAAGGTCTGAGTTTATAAACGCTGGATCTGCTGTTTTGTAGGATGTGTGATTTTAAAACCTTACCTACCTTCCCTGTGCCTCAGTTTATTCATCTGTAAAATAAAGGATAGTATTGATACCCATTTCATAGATTACTATGAGGATGAAATGAATATTCCCCTGAAATACTTAGTGCAGTGCCTGGAACATAGTAAAATTTCAGTAAATATTAGCTGTCATTTTCTGGTATCATATAATGAATGGCATAAATAGGTACTTAAAAATATAACTGCAACCATGAAAAGGTTTCTTATACCCAGCCAGCCTTATATTAAAAGTAGAAAAGAAAGGGAAAGAAGGAATAACTTAATTCTTACAATTCCATCCTTAAATTCATATATTCTTGCAGATAAATGTGAGATGTTACAGCAAACTCAGCCATTTTGAGGAGATTTATTCATATTCCTGCATTTGATGGAAAGACATTATTAAAAGGGCATTTTGTTTGGTCCGAGGAATCAGAGTTGATTAAGATAGCATCACTGACCTCAGGTCTTACTGTTTAGTGGACCATGCAGTAGAGACATGCGCGCACCTGGAACTGCTGCATGTGACCATCTGAGGAGTTTGTTAAACGACACAGAAGTTCAGACTCCAACGTTGGGAACCCCAAGTCTAAGATTGTGTTTTCGTATTTGTAACAGATCTCCATGAGCACAGATCTTCTATGCTTCCTGGCATAGAAGACAGGATGATCTATGCCTTTATAGTCAAGTAAGGATTTTTACTTGGCATGCATGTGCTGGGGTCTTATAGAAATTAAGAGCTTGTTAACCTTTCACGTGAGCAGTAAAGGTGAGCTTCAGGCATAGCTCTCCAGGTGCGACTGTCAAAGGCAGTGCCCAATGCCTTAACACTGTTTCACTGATTGAAAAGTATTTAACACTTATTATGGTTTCACTCCAGTTTCAACCCAGCTGCACAGCGAATCACCTGGGAGGCATTTGAAGATTAGAAACATTTGTAACCCATCCTCAGATGTTCAGGTTCGGTTAGTCTAAGGCACGGCCAAAAATCAGTACTATTTTTGCCAGTGGAATCCAGAGCCTTATGTATGCCAGGCTAGCACTGCACCACTGATCCACACCCCTGCCCTCAAATATTAGTCCTTTTAAAGCCTCCCAAGTAATCACACATGGACAGCTAAAGAATCTCTGTGCAGGCACCCCATGGCATCCCTGAAAGGCTTTGGGGACATGATGTGCTCCTGGGCTGGGATCAGACTCATGTCTTTCTTCTGAGAGCCAAAAGAGGTCAGGCCTCTTGTCTGAAGAAATTTTAAAGAGGATGACCAAAGCCATGATACAAAGGCTTACATACAGCAAGTGGATCCTTTTAGCACAAAACAGGATACAACAACCTAAATATGTCAGCCACCAGGTAACTAACAGATGTATACATTTAATTATTGGTGCCAAAATATGCCTGCAGTATGGATAACACATTACAGGACATGCATGTGCTGGTTCTGTAGTTCTGTGATCGTACACAACCTCACATATGGATTAGACCAAACATCCCCGTAAGACTAATGAGAGAGGCCCAGGCAAACAGCCTTCTCTCTGACACTCCCATTTGCTGGTGTAGCAGTTCTTCAAATTCACTTTTAGTGATGAATTCCAGATTTAAATCAAGCACTGTTTATGAAAGTGGGACTCTAGAATCTATTTTTTAAGCCACCTGAGAATGTAATACACTGTCCAAGCTGGCATCTGAGAATCACTGAAATTCATTACCTTTAGCACTTGTAATTCTGACTACCCAAATAAACAAAGCATCATTATCCATATCTTCAGTAGCTTGTCATGGCAGTAAGGGAATAAATATCCTTTTCTTTGTTTCCAATTTGATATTTTAAAATCCATTTATGGGGTGGTCAGATTTCTGTAATGATCTTTTTTTTTTTCCCAACCAAGTTTTCACACACCATAAAGCACTTGTGAAAATTATTTTTCCTTCACTTATTCAGTCTTTTTGACTGGTAACAGCATCCTAATGGGGCATCTCTTCTTCACTGTTATCTGCGATCTTAGTGAGACTGTCAATCAAGATGCCTTGCCCATGATCCCAGCTAAGATAATCAGGTTTCCTCTCCCAAGTCTTTGGACCTTGAATGGAGCAATGGAAGAAACAAAAAATGGTTGGTGTCAACTCATTCCTGAAACCATTGTCAGATGAGACAGTCAAGTGGATACCAAGACACCCTGAGTTGTCTTTACTCAGCTAGACCTTCAACTTGCTGAACTACCTATGTTCTGCCAGCACTTTCTTGTTTTGCTGCAGTTAGCCAGTTGACTTCTATTGCTTGCAACTAAAGAACTGCATAAGATACAGTGTTGCAAGCAATATAGTGTATCACCTGTCCATCTGTCTGCCAGTGTAGTCTGAGATCACAGGATCTGGTCAGGTGGTAGATTATGGGTAGAGTTGGCTAACGTCACTTGTGAGACAGTAAGATTATGTGACTAATCTTGGCTACTACGCGTGTATGTGAGGGTCATAAAGTTTAGAATAGAAAAGATCTGCATAGTCAAACACATTGTTTACAATTGAATAGAACCAGCAAAAAATAAGGGTTGGAGAGGTAGGAGACTCTAATCATAGTAAAATTTGGAAGTACAAAGTTTTAAAATAAACTCAACTGAGATTAACAAATGAACTTTATAAGAAAAAATAAACAATATTTAGATTTCCTGGCTTCACAAGCCCAAAGCCAAATGACTGGTGCCAAGTTACACGCCTTCCTAGAAATGAAATCAGGTCACTGTTTACCCCAGGAAATGTGGTCAAAAATGCTCATGACTCTGCATCTTAATAAAATAACCAATAAGGAATAAAGTTGATGTTTACTCCTCTCATATTCTTTTAGCTACTGCATTAAAAATACATTAAAGATGTACAGTCATGTGTATACTTGTCATCTCGGGTATTTGTTACAGTAATGGCAAGTTGGTCAAGGTATCAAGAGAAGTTTTTGTTTATATATTTTTTAACACAAGGAACTATACTAAGCCAATATCAATCCCTCCTGTGAATGCTTCACTCCTAGAAGGTAGAACATCCAAGTATTTCATGATACTTTAGCAAAAATATTCCCCTGATTAACGTTAAGTGAAGTAAGTCAGACATATTGTCTTAAATATAGCATGGTTTCTCTTATATACAAAGTCCAAATATAAATAAAGAGCAAAATAAAAGTTAGATAATAGAAAAAGAGAAGAGATCTTGTGAAAAAATGAAGAGACCAAGAAATAGAGGAAGGGAAGGAAAGAGGATAAAAACAGAATGAAATGTGTAATGCACAGCTACCAACTCCCCATGAGGAATATAACCATCACATGCTGTAAACATCTACTAATAAAAATATTTAAAAAAAAAGCAAAAAAGTAGAATAATGTTTATGACAGTTTTTAGGTAGATCACCTGGATATCCAGAAAAATATATGAATTAAAGCCTACATCTGTAGAGAATCAGTCAAGTCATGTGTATACATATGGACATGGGTTGGTTGAGAGTGTGGTGGTAATAGTGTTACTGCACTTAGCTTTTACCAAAGAAATCTATTTTCTGCCAGGGATCTAGCTCAGTGGCCTAACTGCCTGCCTGGCAAGAGCAAGGTCGTGAGTTCAATCCGCGGTGCCGCAAAAAAAAAAAAAAAAGAAATCTATTTTCTGATTAGCAAAATCAATCACTGTAGTATACTTCTGCAGTGTAGGGGTTCCTAAAGTATCTGCATCAACTAGAAATATTAGACCCATAGAAATAAAACAATTCAATTAATGTGTCAGACTAAAAATAGCCAATGTTTCAATGAATGCTTACTATATACTTACGATCACAATAGTTATAACCTGACCCTCCCAACAGTCTTGACAAATAGTTATATTTGCTCTGTTGCAGAGATGAGGGAAATGACTCAGTTAATTTGGCTATGTGGCTATAAACACATCTAGTGAGAAGCAAAATCATAATTTAAGCCTAAGCAGTCTTCACCAAGAGCTCACCATGTACCTGTTACACTAAAATATAATTTATATGGGGTTGGAGCCTAGAAACAATTGATAGCCTTTGAAAATTCATATACATCTAGCTCTATATTGCCAGAGAACCTACTCTAAAGTCTGTAAAATGCATGTAAATTACCTGGAGACCTTGTTAAATTGCAAGTATTGATCCAGTAGGTCTGGGTCTGGGCCTGAGAGTCTGGATTTCTAATAAGCTTCAGGGGAAGCTGATGCTGTTAGCCCACAGATCACATTTTGAACAACAAGTCAGTAGGGCATAACACTAAATCACACAATTTCTTAAAATATTCTCTAATAAAAATCGCGAGTGTCTCCAGATAAGCCGTTAGCACCTGAAACATCTTTAGAGTATCTCCAGTAAGTCCATCCCTGAGCAGTGCCAGACTCATGTAAATGAAGTCATTTGATTAATGCTTATGTTGTGTGTGTGTTTGGTGCTGTAATGGAATCCAGGACTTCATGCTAAGCTACACCCCAAACCATTGTTAAGTAATTCTTGAGAAAAATATTTGAACTTTGAAAAAGAACAAAATAAGAATTGGAACTCACAGTCAAGAGTGCAAGGACCCTGATTTACTTCTACATGGAAGAAATGGAAGAGGCTGTGGATTTTGTGTTATAGCTAATTCCTTGAGAAGTTACTGTTAATAACCATCCTTCCAAGGAATCCCAGAAAAATGGGCTCTGAAGAGATAGCAGTAAAGTCACTAGAAGACAAATTACATGTGTTCTTTGGTATTTGAAAATGGGAACTGTAAAAAAATTAATTTTTAACATCAAATATCCATGTGCATTTTGCTCAAAATTTTGCATTAATTATCACAAGGTCCTCGCACCATTTAGTCTCTTACATATTCTAAGCCATGAATGGGAAAATTCTGTCTGCAATCTTGACTCTCATGGTCTTTGTTTTCCTATCTGATCCCTAAGTATGTGAACTGTCATCACAGAATATGAATTGCCCTGGTCACTCCCCAAAGAGCTTGCTCAAGATTTTATCAACCTTTGTTTGACCAAAGATTACTCTTTTGATCTTGTGAAGAAAAATATGTCCAACTCAGTCAGCCAGCTTTTGAAACAACCCAGGATATTTTCACTATACTTGTTTACTTTGAAACTACTTTACAGTGCACACCATCTCTTTTCATATCCACTCTCTCACCCTCCAGCCAAATACACACACACCAACTTACAGATTTGAAGCTGTACCAATTTTCAGAGGATAACAGATATACAAGCATACATTTGTCTTTTCAGCTGCTAAACAAAATACCACAGACTAAGTAGCTTAAACATTAAACATTGATTTCTCAGAGTTCTGGAGGCTGAGAAGTCTAATCACAGTATCAGCAGACTTATCTTGTAAGGACCCTCTTTTAGGTTCATAAATGACTACATTCGTACAATGTCCTTCTATCCTTCCTTGACAGAAGGGGCAAAGGAACTCTCTAGGCTTTATACAGGCACTGGCCCCATTTATGAGGATCCTATCCTCATGGCCTCATCATCTTCCAAGGGTTCCAGCTTCTTATATTATCACATTGGAAGTTAGCGTTTTAATATATGAATTTTGAGGGGCATAGACATTCGGTCTATAGCAATATCCTAGTATTTATAATACATTTTGGAGTGCAAAATTTTTCTTACTGGGAAAACATAAGTAGCCAAAACTTTCTCCAAATGGGATGCAATGCCCAGTATCTCATCACCTACAGAAAATATGCACCTTGTCCTGTAGAAAGATAACATAAAAATGAGTAGACATAAGTTGCCACAGATAGATGTAACTTTCTTTATTCTGTGCCCAGAAATTCTGATTCAGGAGATCAGAAGTCAGACTCCACAATCTGCATTTTCATCAATGCCTCAGACCGTCTTAGCTTTAAAAGTTCACAGTTTTGAGTGAAAGACAGACATGTAAACAAGTAATCATCATCCAGCAAGATAAACAAGGCCAGAAGCATGCGCCATCTAGAGTGGGAGCAGAAAAAGACAGTGTAAGTAATTTTCCTTAGTCCAGAGGGAAAGACATAGAGATGACTTCCTCAGATAGTGTATTTGAGTCTTGAGAGAGAAGTCAAGCAGATGATGGTTGATGGGTATAATAAATGGACTCATCTCTGCTTGTATGAGTGTGAAAGATAAAGGTGGGAGAAGTAGGAAGAAGTAGAGGCACCTGGTGCAAATGGTTCTCTAGGTTTTACGCCACCCAACTTTACAGTGTCAATCCTACAATAGTTTTATATATTTATTGCAATAATTTTCTGAAATATATGAACAAAATATCTTGACAAAGAGTGTCTCTTTTTTAAACAATTTATAGAAAGACAAGTGGGCTCCTGGTAGGGCTACGGCAGAGGGAGAGGAGAGATCTTGATCACTACCTCCAGGCTCCCAGGCACATAGACCACTCCATGAAGCCAACTCATGGGATCTTGAAGGAAGGCTGCCATTATAGCCCATGGTGCCAGCTGCATGTGGAAAGAAGAAATATGCTCCGAATATCGAGTGGACTGAAGAAAAACAGCACATAATTGGAGAAGGAGGAGCAACTGGGCTAGAGGAGGATCATCAAACATCGTACTTAACTGTGTTTTACCTCCCTTGATACTGCTGCCAAGACATTGATCAACAGTTTATATCCAGTGCTCCTCAGACATAACACCAAGCATCGGGGTGCCCAACTTCACTATAGCCAGCCCTGACCCACACATTCACCAGCTCTTCACCCTGTTGAGCTGATTCTTTGTATTCACCCCAAAAGACTTCAATCCTGGAGAGATATTGCCAACTCATTTTTGAAAGGAATATCATCTAGTTGATCTGCTTATATGAACACTTTCCAGATGTGATGTATTTGCTTAGGAAAGATGAGGAATCCACAATTTCAGTGCTTGCCTCTTACCTCTGTAACAATCTTCATTACATTATGATTATCACATTTGGTGCAACCACTATGGAAATCAGTGTGGAGATTTCTCAAAAAACTAGGATTGGAGGGAAGTCCCATTTGACCCAGCTAGTCCCCTTCTGGGTGTCTTCCCAGAAGAATTAAAAACATCATACCACAGCGATATATGTGTATCCATGTTTATGGCAGCACAATTTGTAATAGCTAAATCTTGGAAATAACACATATGCCCATCAACCAAGGAATAGATAAAAAAAGATGTGGTATTTTTACACAGTGGAGTACTACTCAGCCACGAAGAAGGATAAAGTTGAGACATAAGTAAATGGATGCAACATGAGATCATATTCATAAGTGAAATAAATCAGACACATATGTATAAACATGTTAACATCTCCCTAGTATGAGAAGCTAAAAGAAAAAAATATATCTATAAAAGATAGTTAAGATAGTTATACTACTGATTTCTCTAAGCTCATTGAAGAGAAAGATTTGTGCTAGTATTGTTCAGACAATTAAATGCAGTTGTCTTGTGCTCTGAGTAACTGAAGAGAACAATATGAAATGTATATACCATTATCCCCCTAATTATTGTGTTTTGAAATTTTGTTTTTTCTTCTTTAAAATAAAATTTTTAAAAATCACACTTATCTATCACTTTCTGTGTGTTCATCAGTTATCCTAAATCCACAGTCACGTTATTTAAACTTTACAAGTATTCCACGATGTACTTATTTTTAAATCTCGTTTAGAGGTAACACCAAGACTCACAGAGATTAAGCAAGTTATCCTGAATCACATAATTAAAAGATAAATACCAATCAAGATACAAGCTCACGATTGTCTGACTCCAAATCAGTACATAGTTCTGCCTCTACCTATTTGCCCCGTAGTATCTTAACCTTTGTGGACTAAATTTTTTCTATGTTTCAGTTAATTTAAAAACTCATGGCAGCATAATGTAATGGGTTACATTATCTCTATTTCAGAGATGAGAAAATTATGACACAGAGAAATGAAACTAAATGTCTAAAATCATCCAGTCAGTAAGTGGTTGGTGGTTGGATTTGAATAATTCAAAAGAGCAATGGACACATAGTTTTAAATTGCCCAAAATTTTGTGTTTTATTCTTTGTTAAGCTGTGTTAGTCCAACTAAATCTAACAGTTTCAAGGTATTTTAACCAACACCTAGAAAAACATGCTGACTTACTCAGATTCACAATTCAATTCGGAAAGAGAATACAGTAAGAACCTAGAAATTCTAAGATCTTTGCCCTTAAATATATTCTTTGGCAACTAAAATTTTCTGTAATAGTGAAACCCGACTAACCAGCTTGTCTTTGTAATATTAATTTATTTATTGAATCACCAACCACTGATGCACGTTTCCCAAATGCCCACATTTTCAGGGACTGAGAAGGTAGAGTGGATTGAGATAGGTTCCCCGCCTTCACAAAGCTTAGGTGGAGGGGACTCGGAAGGAAGCCAGTAATTATGGCATAAGCGTCAAGGCTAGGTTGGTTGGGAGCTCCGTGAGCACAAGCTCTCTTCTTTCCTCTGCTTTTTCTCCACCCAGCACCTGGTCCAGTGTCTAGCAGAGACTAAGGACACAGATACTTACTAACGCCTGCACAAGTGAGTGTGCTGGACCTGCGGCATGTGGAGAGGGGCTGAGTGAAATGCTAAACCAGACTCTCCTAGTTCTCCAAAGAGATGGCCTTGCTAGACAATACTACAGTTGTAACAGGACCTACTGAGTGCTTGTCATCCGGACTCTGGTTCAACTGAAAACCTGACTATAAACCCGCCCCCTTTGGTTAGAACTAGTAGGCTCCCCTGACCTCATTGAAAATCTCCAGGATCGTCAAGCCTTTTTTCTGCTACAAAGGATGCTCCATCTATCACACAGTGGCTCTTTAAATTGAATCTTCTGGGAGAAAAGACAGAAAACTGGGAATAGACCAGGTAGTGTAGACAAATCTAAGCAAAGATCAGAGCTCAGGCTTCTGTCTTTCAGGCAGGGCATCAGCCCTAAATCCCAGATAACAGTTCTTCGCATATTTAAGGAAAGTAAGTAATAATTTTAAATTTAATTGCATGACAGGGTCTGTCTCTGGCACGTGGAAACTGTGAGCCTTTTTTTTTTGTGCAGGATACCCATCCTACCCTGCCCCAATGTTTTATTGCTATGTTCTGATTATAAAAAGCAAAGTGTGCTTGTTGTAAAAATTCCAACGATACAAAAAAAATAGCTTCAAGTAAAAAGTATTGGCTACCTGACCTACCAGAATCAACCAGTCTCAACATTCTGGTGCAACTCCTGGCTGGGTTTTGTTCTCTTATCTACACCACATTGTGGCTGTTTTTAAAGGGATATCTTAGTTGTGAAATTTGCTTTTTCCCACTCACTATCATGTGACTATGTATTGACCCCATCATTTCTGAAGCATGCAGAGTCTTTTATCAGTCCCTTCTTCACAGACAATGGGATTTTTTCTCATAACAAAAACGCTAATGGAGGGAAAAGGCTATAATGAGTGCCCATGTCTCTACATCTTACATTTCTACAGTTATTTATTTAAAATGAACTTCAACAAGTGGAATTGCTGAGATAAATGGTATGTACATTTAATATATGGGCTACATATTGCCCCCCTGGGTTGCTTTCTCCAATGTTCTGTCACCAACAGTGTCCACTTTGCTCTAACTGTAATAATTTATATACCTTTGGATCTAATATTTGCCTCCCAGAAGAGTGAAAGTTAGCCTCACTAGCTTTTATTTCTTTGATGGCTAATAAACTTGAACAGGTTTTCATGTGACAGTTAGACATCTTTTCTTTCTGTGAATTGCATTTTCATATCCTCTGCTCATATTTCTGCTAGGTGATGATTTTTATATAGTTGAGATTTTAAACCACAGAAAACTTATTTTAAAGCCTGAACAGTATAATTTGGTTTAGTCACCCACAGTTAGTGTCCAGTCTAAAAATCTGGCCAGCCTCTATACTGAACGTTTAAAGTTCAGCCATCTCCATCCTGGAAGATGTCACTCCCCCCAGGTAAGAGCTATTTTCAAAGGAAATGAATCACAGACCCAAAGGGATTTTCTGTGGTGACCCAATTAGGGAAATAATGTGGCCTGTGACCTACTTCAGCTTTGTCAATTCTGGTCATTGCTTCTGTGTGTGTGTGTGTGCGTGTGTGTGTGTGTGTGCGTGTGTGTATCCCCAGGGAATAGAATGGATTATGGAATCATCTAAGGTGTTGTAGAGAAAAAGGATTTTGACTAAAGCTTATTCAGCTAGTCTGAGATTCAGTTGTATAAGCAGCCAACTGTAAGCTTCATAAAGGGAAAAGGTCCGTAAGCTTACTCCTGGTCTACCTCCATGCTCCTATTCCAGCGTGAACTCATGGGTCTGAGCATGCTACAAGCCTGTATTCTGAACCTTAGAAACACTTGAAATGGGAAAACGGGGTATGTCTTTTTTTGTTTTGTTTTTTGTTTTTGTGCGGCACCAGGGATTGAACTCATGACCTCATGCTTGCCAGGCAGGCGCTTAAGCCACTGTGCTAAATCCCCAGCTTGAAAGGGAAAAGAATTATGTTTCTTTGCTTTTCTTTGCTTTGGTTCAGTTAAGACTTTTGCTCATGACAACCTTTTCCCCATTCCCTCCACTTTGCTTTCCCAAAATGCCCCCCTCCATGTTTTTTTAGATCTAACAGTGCAAGCATGTGTGTCCGTGTGTGTAAAAGAGTTAAAGAAGTTCCATTAAGGATTAAAATCATACCTTAAAGCTAAGAGTCTTAGAAGTCAACACCAAATAGGGACCCAACCAGAGATACAATTTCAGAATTACAAGCATGACCTTATTTGATTCTGGCCACTCTCCAATCCACGTCAGCACTTGCTGAAAGCCACAAAGTTAGATAGGGATGGAATCTAATGCAGGACTCTCTGTCTCCAAATTCACTTTTATGTGTATACAGTGTCTTGTAATTCACCTACTGTTTCTTGTTTCACAGGTAAGAGAACCAAGGCCCAGTGTGCTGAGCAGCTGGTCAGAGGCCTCCAGACTTTCCTAGCAAAGCTGAATGTCAGACACAGGCCCACACTGTCCGTCCAGCCACCACTGGTGCCCGTCAAAGACTATGATCTGACTTAAAGAGGGAACATTATGAAATGTGAGTGAATTGGATTGGGGCAATTTTTCAAGAACACTTTGTGTAAAGTGAGGAAAGCCCATTTGTGTTCTTTGCCTAGCTTCCCACTTAGAGGCGTTTCCTCCGAATCCTTACACTAACCTATCTGGGGCGATAAGCCATTGTTGAATCAAATGAAAATCAGTGAAACTCGTCATTTCATGATGCTTGCTGTCTTCACGGAGACTTCGTGTAAACACTGGGTTGACATCACTTAGGGAATTACGTGTGAGAATACCTCCCAGATCTTCTCTTAGAGTCACTCTTCTTAGAACCCATGTGAGAGAGGTAACTGGAGGGCAGAGTGAGGATTTCCCTCTTTGCCTTTCTCCTGCCTGCCCTGTGCCCCACCACTCACTGACTGCTACCTCTAGTGCCAGTTTAGTTGTCCAACCCCACTCAGTTTCCTGTCTCTTACCACAAAGAAAAGTGAACTCACTGCATTTTGTTACTTGAGCATTTCTTTGCGGGTCCTATTTTTCTCCCCAAGCAGTTTATCAGCAAGTAATCTAAGCAAATATGGCACTTTCCATTCGTTGATAAATCTTTTCCCATAGACAGTGTTATCTTCTCAATTTTTATATCATGTTATTGGACCCATTTTAAGAAATCTAACAGTCGACGTGGGTAATTTTCCCAAGGTGACCTTGCTAACATGCTGCAGTCAGAATTCAAATTCACATTTGCGACTCCCACGATTCTGGCTATGTTTAATGACATTGAATCCCTAACTAACTATACTGAAATCTTACTGTCATTACTGATTTCCAAAATATTGCATAAACAGTTTGTCCTCTAAACAGGACAATTAAAATAGCTTGCCCTTTCCCATCTCGTTCAGAAGGTTCTGACAAGGATAGTTTTCACTGTGAATAATTTACCTTTCTCAAGGTGAATTCCCTCTGATAGGCCATGAGCATCTTTAGGCACGGGGCCCTCCAAAAGTAGCCCATCAAGCAGTTGGAGCCTACGGGTTAATGATGGTTTTTTTTGAAGCAGTCCCTAAGTGTGTTTCCCTCAAACATTTATTCCATCAGATCCTATTATCCTCTTAAACTTGGACTTCCATGACCAAATCCTTTGGGAAGTAGAGATAACAAAATTTAGTCAGTTTTCCAGCTGCATTTTGTTGAAAGCTGTTTTGTGGGCTGTTAATCTGATAGACAAAACAAAACTCAAAAAAACAAAACAAAACAAAACACCCACTAAAATCATTCAAGGTCAAATAGTTTTGGCAAACTCTAAATACTCACATTTCTTTTTGGAGATTCATGGTAAATATTACCGTATTAAGGATTCTGACAAGTCCTGTTAAATTGTTTAGCTTTGTTTGACTTGATGCTTCTCAGACTTATTTGACATGGAGACCTCATTTGATCTTAAAGAGCGCATAAGGGCCCACTTCGGAAAAGGATCTGGTTTGAATTCTTGCTTCCTGTATTTTGAAAGGGGTTGGTGGAGAGTCCTCTTTTAGGAATTGAGGACTCATTCTGACATCAACTGTGGGTGAGTCACTCCTCCCTGGGCCTCAGTTTCCCCATCTGTGAAATGAAGGCAATACACCCCTTTGCTCTAACTTCCCTTCCTGGTATAGCGTATCATCACCTAAACAAACAAAATTCAGGGGTCTCCAACCAAAATGTCATGTTTTTATACCTCTTTAATCTCATTCAGTTACCCAGAGACAAAATAATAATCTTCTTCATGCTATAGAACTCTTAAATAGGTAAATATTAACTTACCCCTACCTGCTACTAACTCATAAAAAGTATTATCTGGAGTTACATGGACTTTTTACTTTTTCAGAAGCCCGAGGTGTTCTTTGATCTGCATTTTCCACCCTAATGGGAAAGTCTACACAGAGAATGGTCCTCGTAAGCTGCAGTGGGACCTCAGGCAAGGAACTTCACTTCTCTGGGACCTGTGTTCCTATGCGTAAGAAGAGAATGCTAACAGTGTGCCCTTTGTTCCTCTAAGAGAGCTCACCAAGACTGCCAGTCCTAGTCAGCAACTCTGCTGCCATATACCTGTCACCATCCTGCATCCTCAGAAAAAATGTTACTGGCTCCCTTCCCAGTCATTCCTAGGGCTAAGTGGGTGCTACCTAGATACATAAACACTCATTTTCAGACATTAGAACTAGTATTGTATGGATGATAATATGGTACTTTATTTGGGAGAATGTTCTGCTTTAGTGACACTTGTCTTATGCTTGTCATGAAAGCCAGGCTTTCTAGTCAGATAAACTTAGGTTTGAACCCGGCGCTACATTTACCAGTTGTGTATCCACAGGCAAACTGTTACTCTCTGATCTTCTGACTCCTCATCTAGAAAATGGGGATAAGATAATTTGCTCCGAAGCTGTGCAGTAATATAACACAATAGCATGTGCATAACTCTTTATACAGTGCCTCAGATATGTAACATGCACTCAGCTACTGCAGGTAAAAACATTATCTGTTTATTTTAGACACAAAATACAAGGAGGTTAGGGGAAACTGCCACCCTACCAAGGTCAGGAGTTGGAATCCTGCACAGGCCTTGGAAAGGATACCTGTATTTGGTGCTGGTAGCAAATATTCATTAGGTACCCTGCAATATTAATTCTGTCTGAAAGGCCTCGCCAAGGCTGTCATTGTTCATTATTGAACACTGCCACCTAGTGGATAAAGCTGCTACATGCAAGCAAAGAAATGGGTATGTCAGGACCTGGTCCTTTAGGAGAGCATTTTCTTTTCCTTACTGATTTCACCTTCTTGGTTTAGAAACATGCCCCAGAAGAGTTCTGGGGCTTTCTGCTTATACAGACTCCCCTCTATCTCCACGCATTTGTAATTGACACACAGACACAAAAATTGTCTTCTTTAATTTAGGCTAATGTTGGCCACATGACGTGGGCCAAAGACTGGATTCATCTGACATTACCTAAAACAGACTTCCTCACACATAATACTCCAACCCAACATACTACTTGATGCATGAAGCATATCGTTACCTGAAAATATTTTTTTTTCTTGCCCCACCTTGGACTGGAATGGAAGGGTGCTTCTGAAGCATAAAGTTGGGCACCCTTATTCCTTTACCCACCATTGACACCAAACACAAGGCTTGGCACAGGACAGATGTGCAAAAATATTTGTAGTGAATGGAAGAAAATTAACAATGATAATGTGATGACTGTTTCAGGCACAGAGCTACTCTGGACATAGATCACCCTTTAATCTTTATAATCACCTTGCTTGGTGGAGATAATGTCATCCTCATGTTGGATCAGACATTTCTAGGGACAAGAGTGATTTTTCCAGTGCAACAATTATAGTTCTTTGCCAGTATGATACTGCGATGTCTTATTTAATTCCCTCTTTTATAGTCTGTATTATAGTTTTCCCCATTTTATAGATTGACTAGCTAAATCTCGTAGAAATAAAAGTATTTGTGCATTCAGTTCAGTTATAAAACCCAGGTTTTATAGAATTCCCAAGGCCCTGCTCTTTTTTCTACAACACACTGCCTTCTGTTAGACTCATGGATTAAAAGGGGTTTTCATAAGTTAACTGTTCTGGAAAACCAGACCTGAGTTGGCTAGGGATTGCTCCCCAGCTAAGCCTCAAATTTGAGTCTCCTGTAGCCAGGTCCTTATTGGCACCTGGATATCTCCTGTACCTTCACTTCAAAGATGATAATTTGCTATGATTTCAAGCATGATTCAAATGACTTCATTTAATTTTAACAACATCCCTGTAACACCGGTTCTGTTGATATTATTCCCATTTTATAAATGACAAACCTGAGGCATGGAAGGTGTGATGGCTTGTGTCCAGATGTCCTCTCAAAGTCTCTCACATTCATAGGTGGGGCACGTTCAGAGGTGGCTGGATCTGCAGTGTGAGGCTGGGACTGATTCATGGTGTAATGCTAGGATCAAGGGCACTAGGATTAAGGGTGTGAGCGCTACCCGCCCTGAGTAGCCTGGATAGGATACAGGGATAGAAAGAACTGTGGTCCAATTTGTGATAGCCAAATCTTTGAAACAACCCAAATGCCCATCAATTGAGGAATGGATAAAAAAGATGTGGTACTTTTATGCAATGAAGTACTATTCAGCTATAAAGAAGGATCACATTGAGGCTTTTATAGGTAAATGGATGCAACTTGAGATCATACTCATAAGTGAAATAAGCCAAACTCACATGTGTAAACACCGCATCGTCTCCCTAGTGTAAGAAACTGAAAGACTCAATAAGATACGAAATTCTTGATAAATATGGGGGAAAGATTCTGAAGTCCAATGGTGCTTTTATTCTTTGATTTGATTGGTTTGAGTCTGTTTTCTACTATTTGATTGCAATATGTGAGAAGATAGGAACAGCTCTTTTGAAGAAAACAGGGGACATTAAGGTAGCCATTGTTGGTTTCTTGTTGTCTGACTTGAAGGCCTGTAATGCTTTCACTCTTTTGTTTTATCTGGTTTTATATTATTTTGTTTTGTTTGAGTTTATTGTCTGTAAATGTATGAACAACCATTTTGAAGAAGGCAAGAGACACTAGGGTAGCCATTGTTAATCTCCTGTTGTTATGTTTAGAAGACCTGTATTGCTTGCAGTGTTCTGTTCTGAAATGCTATATTGTGTTTGACTCTATTGTTTTGTTTTGCTCTGTTTTGTTTTGTTTTGTTCTATTCTCTTTAAAATAAAATTTAAAAAAAAAAGAAAGAAAGAACTGTGGTCTTCCCTTGTTGCCTTGCTACTTTCTTTCCTCCATGAACTGTACCTCTTCTGTGATGCCACCCTACCTTGGAGGCAGCTGATTATTTAACTCTACAAAGTGCGAGTTAAATAAACTTTTCCCCCTTTAACTTTGGGGGTCAGGTATTTTGTCTCAGCAATGAGAAAAGTGACTAAGACAGAAGGGTTAAGTAATTTCCCTTGGTTACCTAGATTCCTGGTTTGAACACTTCTCCCACCATATACTCCTAACCCCCCTTGACCTCTCTACAGCCCTGATTCTCTGTGTTCCCTCTGCTGCCACTGGAAAATTTCAGGGTTCCTTCGCTTGGTGCAGCACTGCCCAGAATGTTTAAGCTTAGAAACTGTGCCAAAGGTGGCACCCACAGGGATGCTGGGCATCCTGCAGCTAGCTCTCCTCCCCTTGGCGTTTGCAGATCCAGCCTGCAGTTATTCTTCAATTAGGTTCCATCTGTAGAAGCAGCAATTCCCAGGGGTGCACAGGCCAAAAAGAGAGAGCAACTCAGCCAAGATCCAAAAATACCTTCACTGCAGCAAGCAAGCCAGTGATAGAGAGGAAGAAATTTTTCCCTTCACAGCTTGGACATATCTCAAAGACAGCTCACTCGGCTTATGCAAGCGGCACGCACCACTAAGGAAAGCAACCAAGAGCCTGTGAATCTAGGACACTCCTGCCAGTTATGTGTTAATTAAAAGTATTTTAGGAGCCACCCACATGCCCTTTGGGGAAGTTGATACTCTGCTTACTCCGTTGTCTCTCCTGGGTCACCAGATCTGGGCAAAGGGGTCCAGTCAGCACCCCAAGGACAGTGATTCCCACCTAGTTTTTCCGTGGCTGTCAACCCAAGACAACTTCTCCTTGTTCTTGAGCCTTTCCTCCAAAGCAATAGGAGGCAACAGTGTTCAGGAGAATTCTAGGTTTCCTTCTATTCATTTGTTCATGTTTTCACTTCTTATGTACTTGTATATTTAAAATGTATTTACACAACTTGAATAAATACCTGTTAAGCATCACCTCTGTGGTCAGCAGCAGGTACTGGAAACATCAAAGTGAGTTAGACACAGTGAAATGCTAGCAAAGGGCGAACAGCTCCCCTCTGACGGCTGCATAAATGTTAGTTGTCGATTTTCTTTAATAAGTGAAACTACAAAGACCTATGTCAGTGATGTGAGCAACTTCTTTGCTGAGTCAGATAACAGTGTCAACAATGAAAAAATAGTTCCTCATCTTGGGGGGCTATTCACAGACACTGTGACACACTTCAAAGGTTAACCTGAACTAATACTTTTTATCAGTTGCTTGAGTGCGAACAATAGGCAAATCAATAAACCAAGCCCTGGTTTGCAGCATTTGCCAATTTTCAAATACGCTCATGGCACGCACTTTCAAGCTATTGATGTTTTTGTCTTGAGTATGGTTTGAAGAAGAGAGGATGGGAGGCTGAGGCAGGAGAATCAAAAATTCAAGCCTAATCTGGGTGATTTAGTGAGATCCAGTCTCAAGATAAAATTAAAAAGAGCTGGATTGCAGCTCAGTGGGAAGGTCCTGAGTTCAAACCCCAATACCGGGGCAGGGCAAAAAGAGATAAATAATAGAGACATACATAATATAAAAAGCATGGGTTATAGTAAAATATAGTAATTAGAAAAAGATAAACATAATTTGATTTTGATACACATATTTTTAACAACCAGCTCATAGCAATCCTGGACATTTTAAGACTGGCCCTAGCAAAGTGGCATTTGTCAACTGTAGCACATCACTCATTAGACATAGTCTCTTGATTCAAGAAGCTTATACCTGGGTTGGGAAAAACTCTCAAAGAATAAAGATTAAGGTGCTAGGGGAGGATTCTGAGGCAGAGCCACCCAAGAGTTAGGTTTGGGGAAAGCTTTCTGAGACAGGCAGGTAATCTGAGATCTGAAGGAAAGCAGGGAATTATGTGAAGGAGAAAAGTGGGTTCCAGGCGGAGGCAGCACCTGTGCAAAAGTCAGGTGTGAAACCAGACAACAGAACATTTTAAAAATATACAGGGTTTCATTAAGGCTGGGAGAAACATTGAAAACAAGGAAGACGATTTGGGGAGAGGCGCGTGGAGGCAGCACACACATGCTCCTTTCCACGTTTGCTCTAAGCTTAGTGAGTACTTGCTGGCAGTTTCTACACAAGAGGAGACTGTGACTAGATCCCTTACTAGAGAGGGACAGGAGAAACACAGGAAGGGGCCACACTGGAGAGTGCTCAGCAGTCCAGTAAAGAGCAGGTTGCCACACAGGGTAACGGTAAAGGGCATGGAAAATAGAGAAATCAAAAGTCGTTTGGGAAGTCGTATTGACAGGAAGTAATTAATTTCGTGTGTGTGTGTGTGTGTGTGTGTGTGTGTGTGTGTGTGTATTTGGGGGAGGACTAGGAATGTTAAAGGAAACGAAGTCAAGAATGGAACTTAGGTTTCTGATAAAAGCAGTCTAATAGACAAATGGAAGTAAGAGGTGGTGAAGGCAGCACTGGTGAGATGCTTGGGAGATGATATTTACCTAAGTAGCATCCAACTGGAGACATTCAGGAAGCAGTTGATCTTACAGGGACGCAGTTTGGGGATGTAAAAACACTGGGAAGTGTCAGCACGTAGAGGATAACCAAGGCCATGTGTATGGGTGGGGTTAGCTAGCTGGTGTCAGAATCACTCAAACCTATGGGCCATTTACTCTGCCAGCAGGGTCAACCCATTTTGTAATACACACACTGTTAATCATAACTGCTACCTCATAACACCATTGTTATTATGATGTCGTTTTGTGGCTAAGGAAACTAAGACATAGTGAGGGCCACTGATTCCCCAAGGCTGAGCAGCAAGAGGCAGTGCCCAGACCTGAAGCCAGGCAGACTGAGAGTGGCCTGATTCTGCCTCAGAATGCAGAAGAGATGGCCAACGTTAGCACCTTGAGAAGAAACCACGTGACTCCAGAAAGAAGCAATTACAAAGGAGATTGTAAAGAGAGAGCAGAGGTGGTGAGGAGCTTTGGATTGTTAACTGTAAGGTCAACATCTTACAAGCTTCCCCACCAAGAACAGGGTAACTGAGTTTCCCTGTAAAAATTACAGTCACGTTGCATACACTGATGTTTCCTGATAATAAAAATAATGCTTGATGCTTGTAGAAAATGTAGAAAATACCAAAAGGGAAGTTAAAACCACCACTGTCCCATTACTTGGAAGTATTTATAGTCACTGGCATATATCTCTTCAGATTGATTTTCTACATGTACAGGAAAAAAAAGATATTTGTTTAAAACATTCTTTAGAAACTTTTGTTTTAAAAAACTACATTTTGCTATTTTTAAAGCTGCACATCTTAAAAATCAAGATTTATCTTATAATTCATGGTGTTTTAGCTGCATCTTATAATTGACGACATCTTGGATTTGGTGAAATGAAGTAGGTGATATATTTATGTCTTTAAAAATTCAAAATGTAGACTAAAACTAGACCCATGTCTATCACCATGTACTAAACTCAAATCAAAGTGGATCAAAGATCTAAATATTAAAACAGAAACACTAAATCTGCTAGAAGAGAGAATAGGTAGAACTCTTAAAGATATAGTAGGCAAGAATTCATGAACAAAACCCCAGTGGCATAGGAAATGGTACAAAAAATCAACAAGTTGGATATCATCTTATTAAAAAGCTATTGCACAGCAACATCAACAGAATGAAAAGACAACCCACAGAATGAGAAAAAGTTTTAGCTAGTTGTCCCTCTGACAAAGGACTTACATCTAGAACATAAAAGAATTGAAAAAAGTAGACTCCCCAAATTTAAAGACTCAATTTAAAAAATGAGCAACTGAAATGAACAGACATTTCTCAGAAACAGAAGTACAAACAGTAAATAAATATATGAAAAAATGATCAACATTGCTGGTCATTGGAGAGATGCAAATCAAAGCAATGCTGAGATTCCATCTCATGCTAGAGAGAGTACCTATTATATTTTAAATTTTTTCAAGAACAGAATATATTTATTGAGAGAAAGAAAGCTTCTGTCTGAGAGAGAGACAGAAGGAGTCCCAAGTGGGTTGCCAAAGACTGTCTTTTCTAGGGACTTTTATAGAGCAAAACCATGAGGTAGAATGGCTATTATTGAGAAATCAACCAATGACAAATGCTGGAGGGGCTGTGGGGAAAAAGGAACCCTTCTCCACTGTTGCTGGGAGTATAGACTGGTGCAACCACTGTGGAAATCAGTGTGGAGATTCCTCAGATAACTAGGATGAGAGGTCCCATTTTACCCAGTTATTTCCCTCTAGGAATCCTCTCAAAAGAGCTAAAAGCATCACACCACAGCAATACATGCACACCCATGTTTATAGCAGCACAGTTTGTCCTAGCTAAATCTTGGAAACAGTGCAAGCGCCCACCAACCAATGAACTGATTAAAAAAAAGGTTGTGACTTTTTATACAATGGAGTACTACTCAGTCATAAAGAAGGATAAACTTGAGACATTTACAGCTAAATGGATGGACCTTGAGACCATATTCTTAAGTGAAATAAATCAAACACACATGTGCAAATATTGCATTGTCTCTCTGGTATGAGAAACTGAAAGTGTTAATAAGAACCAAAATGTATAGTAGATATTGTGAAATAGGAAGAAATTGTTCAAAAGGAAAGAGGAATGGTGTGTGTGTGGGGAGAAAATATGAGAAAGGAAGGAGAAAATGGAGAAAAAGCTTTGTAAATAAGAAGAGGAAGATGGGTTGAAGGGAAGGGAGGGGAAAATTTTCAAAATGTACTAAAAGCTGTGGAGAGAAAGATCTCTTTCACTTCTGCCTATTCCAGTGCTCCTTCCTGGAAGCAGAGATATTTTCCAGTTGCTTGCCTACACTCACAGGTGCATCTTAAAGCACATAAGAGAAAATACTACATTTGTCTGTCTTTCTTTCTTTCTTTCTTTCTTTCTTTCTTTCTTTCTTTCTTGTGGCACCAGGGATTGAACTCACAACCTTGCACTCTCCAGGCAGGTGTTTAGGCCACTGAGCTAGATCCCTGGCCTCGAACTCACAATGATCCTCCTGTCTCAGCTTCCTGAGTGCCGGGATTACAGGCGTGAGCCACCATGCTTGGCTGTCCTCCTCTCTTTAAATACATGCAACGTACTATCTACACTAGGACATCTTGAACTTTTTAAACGTAACATTGTGTATTGAAAAGCTTTCTTTTCCCTCCACAGTTGCAAACTTTCCCTTGAAAGAACTCCACAGTTTATTAAGAAGTCCCCTACTGTTGTGCAAAGTGACTTCCAATCTTTTGCTGAAATAAACAATACCAGGATGAATAATATTGCGTATTTTGCACACATACCAGCACATCTACTACACTGCTAGAAATAAAACTGCTGAGTAAAGGGTTGCTATTTTGACAGATGTTACCAAATAGACCTCCGTAAATGTTATACCTATTCATACTTTGTCCAAGAATGTGTGATACACTGTTCTACACTGTTATCAAAATAGTATGTTATCAAGCTTTTTAACTTGGCTAAATTGATAGATGAAAGTTGTATCTTTAATAAACATTTCATTTTAGTAATTTTAGATTTTATAGAAAAGTTAAAACAATAATTAGCAAGAGAGTTCATGGAGTCTCTTCACAGCATGGTCCTTTCATCAAAAATAAGAAATCAATACAATATGTTGCTACTAAATGAACTCTAGATTTTATTTTATTTATTTTATTTTTATTTCTGTTTATTTATTTGTTTGTTTGTTTTGTTTTTTTGAGACAGGTATCGCTATGTAGTACAGGCTGGCCTTGAACTCGTGGCAATCCTCCTGCCTTAGCCTCTGGAGAGCTGGGATTGCAGGTGTGCACCACCATGCCTGGCATTCTAGATTCTATTTGGATTTACACATTTTTTTTATATATATCCCTTCTATGTTTCTGAATTCCATCTAGTTGAACAAGTTGAATTTACTCATGCTTCCATAGTCTCTTCTGGTTCCTGGTGGTTTCTCTTTCCTTATTCTTCATGACATTGAAGACATAAGGACTGGCCAGTATTTTATTAAGTGTCACTCAATTTGGGTCAGTTTAATGCTTTTATCACAATGAGATAATGGCTATGGGTTTCTTCCGGGCATAATAGAGGGTACGTGATGAGCCTCCAGTGATAATGACCTTGTTCATTTGATTAGAGAAGTGAGTTAGGTGTCCCCACTGTGAAGTTACTCTTTACCCATTTTTATATTCTAATCTTTGTACATGAGTCACTAAGTTAAACCCAACACAAAAAAAGAAATCATAGTGGAAATAGTAGTGAAATTATAATTAGTATTTACTTTATGAGAAACCTAATATATTTTTATAAACATTGAATTATCTATATTTCCTGGACTTTCTGTTGATATTTTGCTCCATTTTTAGTTGGATTTTTTTGTTATCAATTTCCATGAGAAATAAACTTTTTCTCTGTAATAAAAAATTTTAAAATTTGGCCTAGTTTGTAATTTCTTGTTTATATTTGTTGCAATTTTTTATCAAATAGATCTTTAGGTTTTTGTGTATAAAATTTATGCATTTTTCTCTTTGCAACTTACTTGTTTCTATCCTATTTCAAAATATAGTACTTGTTCAAGGCTGATTTTGAAAACAGTCCATAGTATCTTTTTTGCACTACCTGGATTTTATTTTGGTATAAAACTTAGTGGGTGCTAATTTTATTTCTTCCTCATATGGTTACTCAGTTGCTCCAAGAATAACTTCTTGAATCCTTTTTCCCACTATTTTATTTGAGATGGGGTTGATAGTTTTGCGGGAAAAAGCATAGGAGCTTCAGCTCCTATGGTTTGAATCTGAAATGCCCCTGAGGGACCTGTGTGTCAAAGGCTGGCTCCCTGGAGTGGTGCCACTGGGAGGTGGGGAGACCTTTCTTTAGGTGGTAGTGCTTAGTGACAGGTCCTTAGGTCATTGTGGGATTGTGGATTTGGGTCCCTTCTCTTCCTTTTTGTTCCCTGGCTGGTGATGTAAGCAGTTTTACTTTGCCATATGCTCCCACCATGATGTGTGTTCACTACACCATTGAGTCAATTGATCATTGACTGGAACCTCCAAAATGGTAAGCCAAAATAATCCTTTTCTCAGTATTGCAGCTCTGTGCCTTTCACATTCTCATGTTCTTTCCATAGAGGCAGATAAGGCAAAACAAATAAACCTGTATACAGTATTTTACAATATTGTTCCTATAGATGGACTTCAGTCTTCCTGCAAAAAAAAATACATAATATATATATATATATATATATATATATATATATATTTGAACCACTTTTGTCGCATCTGGCTTCTTTTACCTTGGCCTTATTTTGCCTTAACAATGCAATGTCTTAATCATATGCACATTGTCAGGTCCAAGGGTCTCTTCGAGCCTTGTCAAGGGAGGTGCTAAGCTTCTCTCCTTTCATACAACACAACTTTAGCCTTATTTTAACAACAGCTGAAGGGCAGTGTGGTCCTTGCCCATAGCTAAGCAGCAGGTAAGGGCAGTGAGCATCAGAGTTACATGAGGTTATTAGCATCGTTCTGCATCTAAATTGGAGCTACAGGATTAGCGTTGTGAGAGGGACTCCATTTCTGGTAACTCTCCACATGCAAAGCTACACCCATTTGGAGAGAAATAAATAGTTGATTGATTATATGAGAGGAGAGAATGTTTGATGCTAGAATCCTTCAGAGGGTATCTGGGTGCAATTACAATTGAGAAAAGTGGTACAATCTACTTATATTTTTAGAACATCTTTGAGAAGACTCTAAATGGAAACTAAATGAGAAACATGAGTGCCTATATCCTTAAAGAAGACATTTCTGTCAGGGACAGTCTGTACACTACTGAAGAGAGCAATGGTTGTAGATAATAGGCACTTTTCTGAGTAGGCAAACCTTGTAAGGAATCCTCATTTGCTGGAGTGCCATCCAAGACTCACCCTTCATTAAAATTTGCAGAAATAATTTGAAAGCAGAAAGTAAAACGATGATTTTAATTTTTTGAGTGACATCAATTTTTCCTTCAGACAGTAAAGAACTAAGCAAATCAAGTTAGAAAACAATAAATTTTTAGAAATCCATTTGGAAAATTCGGCAGAAAGTATTTGAAATTACCAATGAATAAAAGCAATGATACATATTTAAAATGCATATTTAAACTGGGCATGGTCGCATACTACTCTGATCCCAGCAGTCTCGCAGGCTAAGGCAGGAGTATTGAAGATTCTGGCCCAACATAGGCAATTCAGTGATTTTGCAAGACCCTGACTAAAAACTGAAGAAAAAGAAATGGTGGAGGCAGAGGGTGGGGATGTAGTTCAGCGAAAAGGCCCTGCGTTGAATCCCTACCAGAAAACAAAATGCATATTTAAAAAGAAAAAAAGAGTAGTAGTAGAAAATTAAGGCATTTGTTCTGCAATCAGCTTAATGTGGACTACTAAAGTACTTCCTTATACTTTACACTATTCTAAGCCCTTTAACATACATTAATTTAAACACTATTCAAAAGTAACCATGAGGTAGGGTCTATTACTCTCCTCATTTTGGAAATGGAAATGGAAATGGAAATGGAAAGAGAGAGAGAGGCAGAGACAGAGACAGAGACAGAGACAGACAGAGACACTGGCAGAGAGACAGAGAGAGACAGTGGTCATACAGTAGTACTGTATGTGACTGAGGGGATTTAGATCAGGTAGTTCAGCTCTGAGCATATGGGCTGAACCTCTGGACTTGCTGTCTTTCTACACAGGCTCTATACTGCATGACAAGTCTCACATTAGTTCATTTTTTCCTTAGAAGAGAAGCGAGTGAATCACATTTATCTTTGTATTTTCAAGTGTAGCATAAACCTAGATACAAACCAGATACTTAGTAAATCAGTAAATTTTGATTACCTGAATAGAGATATGATCAGAGTCTTACAAAATTGATTGTCAAATATTTTTTAGGATGTGGAATCAAGGTTTTCTTTCCTTTTTTAAAAAAAGTCCAACAAGAATCCTCTGATAGACATTCTTCTCTAAGAGGACCTCAGAGATCTTCTTCTCCTGGTAATCACATCCTTATGTATTCCTCTCCTTTCAATGCAGGATGGGCTTACTGACTTGTTTTTAACAGACCAAACATGGCAGATGTGATGGGATGACACTGCTGAGGTTAGTTAGAAACAGACTATGGCTTCCACCTGGGAACCCTCTGTCCCTCTTCTTTGGATCTCTTACCCTGGGGGAAGTCAAGCAAGCACCTGGAGGTGAGGTGGCTCTGCAGACAGCCCATGTGTTTAGCTTCAAAACTGCTTTTCTGAGACCTCACACCTGCCTTGGGAATAAGCTTAGTAATGGATCCTACAGGGCTTGGAATGATGCAGGGTTTTTTTTGTTTGTTTGTTTTTTCATCAGGAATCGAACTCACGGCCTCATGCTTGCCAGGCAGGCACTGTGCCTCTGAGCTACATCTCTGGCCACGATGCAGCTCTTGCTGATGGATCCTGAGCCAGTGGCCCCCCAGCCACGCCACACCCAAACTCCTGACCCACAGAAACTGGGATAATAAAGGTTTTAAGTTGCCAAGTTTTGGGTTAATGTATTCTATGGCAGTTCATAAATAATGCAGATTTCCCAAGGTTTAAGATGCTTCATATAGAAATAAAATTTCCATGTTTTAGAAAGGAAAAAAGCCTAGGGTTTATTTTTATATTTAGGTCTTTTTTTCTCTTCATGATTAAAAAAAGGGTATGTGTGTATGTAATGAGATAAAAGAATCTAATTTTATTTTTAAAAAATTTTAAGACTTTAAGAATTGTGATAAAAATTTACATCTCCAACATTTTTGGTGTTTCTTTGTCTTTTTGAGACAGGGTCTCACTATGCAGTTCAGGCTGCCCCTGAGCTCACTTTGTAACCCAGGCTAGTCTCAAACTTGTGACGATCCTCCTGCTTTAGCTTCCAGAGTTCTGAGATTACAGGTGTGCACCATCTGCAACATTTTTAAATGTATAGTTCAGTAGAGTAAGTTTTCATCAGTGTTCAACCAATAGCTAGGACTTTTTCACCTTGTAAAACTGAAACTGTATCATGCATTAGATAACTCTCCATTTCATCTTCTTCTAGCTCCTGACAGTCAATTTTATATTTCAATGAGTTTCATTACTCTTGGTACTTCCACAAGCTGAATCATACAATGTATGTCTGTTTGTGACTGGCTTACTTCACTTAACACAATTTCTTCAAGTCCATCCTGCATTCAAGGGACAAGAATATCAGGAGATGGACATCTTTGGGTCTTCTTAGGGGCTATCTAACATAAGATCCTTGTATGCCTTAACAAAAAACAAAACAAAACAAAACAAAAAAAAAACAGAGAAAGAGAAAACTAGAATCTCATATCTATGTATAGCATGTGTCAAGATATCTTTTCTTTTTAAGACTAAATAATATTCCATTATGTATATGTGCCACATTTTGCTTATGCAGTATTCATAAGTTAATGGGTATATTGGTTGCTTTCACTTTTTGGCTATTTTAAATAATTCTGCTATGGATGTGGGGTATACCAACATCTGTTCAAACTCCTGCTTGAAATAGAATATATAATTAAAATATGAGAAAGAGAGACAGATAGAGAGAAGTAATTGTTGAATCATACGGTATTTTATGTTTTGATTTTTGAGGTTTCTCCATACTGTCTTCTATAGGGGCTGCACCATTTTGCATTCCCACCAAGTACGCCAGGGTCCCAATTTCTCCATTTACTAATATTACTTATTTTCTGTTTATTTAGGTGACAGCTACATTAAATTTTCGTGAGAGATGATAATGTATTTTGCTTTGCACTTCCCTAATGACTAGTGGTGCTGAGCATCTGTTCATACGCTTGTTGACTTCTTGTATATCTCCTTTAGAGAAATGTCTATTCAAGTCCTTTGTCTGTTTTTAATTGGCTCATTTGTTTTCTGTTGTTAAGTTGTAGGAATTGTTTAAATATTCTGAATATCAATCCATCATGAGATACTGTATAGGGTTGCAAAGATTGTCTCCCATTCTGTGTATCACCTCTTCACTTTCTTAATTGTGTTCTTTGATACACAGAAAATTTTAATTTTGAAGTAGTCCTATTTGTCTGTTTTTATTTTCGTTCCCTGCACTTTTGGTAGCATATGAAATCATTGCCAAATCCGATGTCATGAAGCTTTAATTTTTGGTGTTACATTTAGGTCTTTGAGTCACTTTGATGTAATTTTTATATATCATATAAGGGTCAAAGTTGCAATTTTATTCCTCCTGCTAGCTGATTAACCAAGTGTCTCAACAATTTATTGAATAAAGGGCCTCATTCCTATTCGTTTATCCTGTATTTATAAACTGAATTCTGAGGCATATAGATATTGGTGAATGCTCCATTCTGTTCCATTGAACTATTGATCTATTCTAACATCAGTGCCATAGGGACGGATGGATTTAATGCAGGTTAATCTTATATTCTGATTTACAGGCAAATTTCCTCTCCTTACTACTGCTTTAGTGCCGGGAATCTAAGCCAAGGCCTCATACATGCCACACAAGTTCTGTACCACAGAGCCATACCCCCAGCCTCCTTATTTTTCCTTTTCAACATTACCTTAGTGTATTGTACATGTTAATTCTTCCTGAAGTTTTATTATAAATTTTTTAGAGTCCTCCTCCGCTGTCCCATTAACCCTACCTCACTGCTCCATCCTCATGGAGATGGAGAGTAAAAGTGGATTAAACAAGACTAACATTTTATAACTCTTGGTATTTCTTTCTACAAGTGTCCTCCAGTGGTGTATTATACCCCAGATAACAACTGCATGCTTCTATTTGGTCAGGAAAAGAACAAAAGAAAAGAACAAACTGTAGTCACTATTGAATGACTTCACAGTTCAAGGCAATAGTAAGGACCCAGATCTGCTGAGGTAATTAATTCAAACCTTTGATACCTTCATTTGCAGCCTATTTTCTTCTTAATAAAGTTCATAATCCAAATCTACTTTTAGAGGTTTTTTTTTTCTTTTTGGTAACAGGAATCAAACTCAGGACCTTGCCCTTAGCAGGCAGGCTCTTATGCCACTGAGCCACATCCCCGACCCTAGAGGGTCTTGAGCAGTAAATTTTCATAGTCCATATGATCAGAACTTTCTATTTTATCCTACTTCTGAGTAAAACTTTAGCTGCATTAAGTCCTTTATATTTTTCCCTGCAGTTTGAATCAATTGTTTCATTATTTTTTTGCATTTTGATGTTGTTTTTAAGAATTAAGCTGTCAATTTCCCATTATTTGGAAGGTGATTGCCCTCTACTGTCTGGGAACATTTTTTTTTTAATTTTGAGATAATTGTAGATTCACATATAAGAAATAATTCAGAGAAAGCTTTACTACCCATTGCCCAATTTATCTCACTGGTAACGTGTTGCAAAACTATAGTACAATATTATAACCAAACAATATTGAAATCAATACAGGAAAGATACATTTCCACCCCTACAAGAGTCCCTCATGCTTTGGACTTTTATAGCCTCACCTATCCCTTCCTGCTTAGACTCTCTCCCTAACCCTTGACAATGACTACTCCTGTAATTCACAAATCCTATAATTTTGTCACTTCAAGAATGTTGTATAAGTGAAATTGAGAGATTGAATACACATACCGAACTGATGAGTGGGCAAACTGACAAATGATAATAGAGCTCTGATCCATAAACTCTTCTGCAATTGGTCCCAGAGAGTTAGGACTTACTTTTTACTTTTATTTACAGTTTAGGGCCAGTCAGAGGAAACCATATGTGTTTCCCAAACCAAACATGTAAGATGCTTTGCTTCTGGTTAACCACCCCTCCCTCCCTCACTTCTTTCCTCCATCTCTCCCTCCCTTTCTTCATCTCTTCTTCCCTTCCTTCCTGCATCCCTCCTCCTCTCCCTTCTTTCCTTCTTCCCCTCCTTTTCTGCGGTACTGAGGATAGAATCCTGAGCTCGTGTATATCAGGCTCATGGTCTCCCACTGAACTACATTCTCAGCCCATGCCTCTGGTTAGTTCTTATCTTTATTATTATTTTTCCTACAGTTTGCATATTTTGCTCTTTTGCTTCTAGGGGTAGCACCTTATATTATTGATTTAAAATTTTTTTCTTTCTTCTAATGCAGGAATTTAGTACTATAAATTTTCTTGTCAGCCTTCATCATGTTCCACAAATGAGATGTGCTATATTTTCATTTTCATTCAGTTCAATATACTTATGTCCCTTGAGATTTCTCCTTGGACTCATGGATTGTTTAAGTATGTTATTTTGTTTCCAAGTGTTTGGAAAATTTCCTGCATCTTTCTTTTATTGATTTCTGGTTTGATTCCATTGTGGTCAGAGAATACATTCCATATGATTTTAATTCTTTAAAGTTTGATGAGATTTGATTTACAGTGCTAGCTATTGTCTAGGTCCCATGGGCCCTTGAAAAGAACGTGCATTTTGCTGTTGTTAGGTGAGGGTTCTATAAGTGTTTATAGAGGAAATATTTAAGACAATTGTTTCTATCCTGCTAGTTGGTGATGTTGTTTCAGTCTTCCATATCCTTGCTATTTTCTGTCTGGTTGGTTTATCAATTGCTAAAAAGGGATTCTTGTATAAGAGGATATAATCAAAGTATGTTATAAGCATGTGTAAAAATGTCACAATGAAACCAAGTGTTTTGTATAATTAATGCGCTAATAAAAATAAGTGCATGAATTAAAGAAGCTTATTGCTGTCTCCAACTGTATAGATTTGTCTATTTTTCCTTTCACGCGTAACAATTTTGCATATGTTTTGCAGTTCTGTCGTGTAGTGTATATACATTTAGGATTGTTACGTCCTTTTGGTAACTTGATCCCTTTATTACTACATAATGGTGTCTCTCTGTTCTTGTACTTTTCTTTGTTCTGTTATTAATATAGCCATGCTTGCCTTCTCGTTAATGTTTGCATAATACAACCACGTTTTTACTTTAAACTTGCCCATATTCTTATACTTGAAGTGAGTTTCTAATAGGCTGCATATAAATATAAAAATTTAGATTACTTAAAAAAATAATTCTGGGTGGCCAGGCATGGGGCACAGGCATGCCTGCAATACCAGCACTCTAGGAGGCTAAGACAGGAAGACTCCATGTTCGAAACCAATGTAAACAATTTAGCAAGACCCTGGCTTGAAGTTTAAAAAGTACAAAAGGGCTGGGAATACAGCACAGTGCAAAAGTTCTTGCCTCAACCCCAGGTACTGAAAAACAGATTAACTCTGCCCATTCTCATCTTTTAATTGGTGTATAGAGACCATTGATATTTAATTAAATGTTGATATATTAGTCTTAAATCTGTCATGTGAAGCCAAAGGTGCAGTGGAGAACCCAGAAGTTTGGAAAAGCCAGGAGTGTGGATCATCTAAGGAAAGCTACAAGGATTGAGCAGAGTGGGCCTAAGAGAGAAGCTGTGGGAGCTAAAACCCCTGGGAGTGCTGTGGGAGTGGAGTTGCTCAAGCCTTTTGGAGCTTGCAACCAGATTGCTTCAGAGACTGAGCATGGAACTCCAGAACTTAATGTTTGCCCTGTCTTATGGTTAATACATTGTGTCAACTTGAGAAGCTTAGAAGTTTAACTGAGAGACTCAGCAAGGAGCCAGGGTTCTTACTTTGTAAATATCCTCATCCTGTGCAAAGGAGGGCAAGGACATTTTGTGCATGTTACACCCACCCTAAAGGTGGGGGGGTGGCCTGTGTACAATTTAAGGGTAGAGAAGAGGCTTGTTTCTTGCTCTTTTGCTCTGGCTGCTGCCTTGAAGTGCTGCCCCAGTGCCATGCCACCCTGCCTTGGACCCAGCTGATTATGGACTGAAATCTCCAGAAACTGTGGGCTAAATAAACCTTTCCTTGTTTCACTTTGGGTGTCAGGTGTTTGTCTCAATGAGAGTAAAAAGTAACCAAAACACTCTGCAAACATTGGACTTCCTTTGGTTCCAATCCTTTGTATGTCATTTGTATCTTTGGAGTGGAAATGTTTATCTTATGCCATTGTATGTTGGAAGTGTTTAACTTTGCTTTCATTTGTACAGGGGCTTGCAGTTAAGAGTTTGCCTTAGATCTTGGAAGAGACTTGGGACTTGAACTTTTCAGCAATGTGGAAACTGTTAGGACTTTGGCAACTCTTAGAGATGGACTAAATGTCTTTTGCATAAAGATGTACATGAGTCTTTGGGGGCACAGGGGTGGAATTTTATGGTTTGTGTCTAGGTGGCCACCCAGCCTCATGCGGTCATGGAGGTGGCTGAATCTAGCATTTATGATTGGTTTTTTGTTTAGCACTGGGATTGGTGGTGTGAGTGCTTTTTTTTTT
>RJWT010003274.1:26198-37256 GCA_004365215.1 Cuniculus paca | reverse complement strand
CCACGTTCAAACAAACTTCTACTTGTTCCCTATCTTTTTTTTTTTTTTGCGGCCCTGGGGATTGAACTCATGACCTTGCGCTTGCCGGGCAGGTGCTTAAGCCACTGAGCTAAATCTCCAGCCACCCTTGTTCCCTAACTTAATGAGTGACATATCCTTTCTCAATGGCTGAAGGCCAAGAATATGACGTATCATAGGTAATATTCAGTCTTGCTCTCCATTTCCAGTCATAACTGAGTGCTTCAAGAGGCCTGCTTTCCAACTGTGCCTCAGCTCCACGTGCTTTGTTCCCTGTCATAACCAGCCGTGTCCTGATGCCCTGGGTGACTGTGACAGTGCCATCACCAACATCTCTGATTCCAGTCCTGCTCCACTGCAGTCCATTCATCACGGTGGGACCATTGTAATCTTTCTAATATGCAGCTCTACTATTTCCACTGGCTTAAGGTCCAGGTGATTTTCCTGAAACATACTTCTTTGGTAACAGTTAAATTTTCTATATGCTCATAGGCCAAAACCCTTCTGTAAACAATGAAACCTTCATGTGGTTTATATGGTATTTAATTTTTTGTATGGTTAGTAAATATTCATTGCAGGGCTGGGGATCTAGCTCAGCGGTCTAAGTGCCTGCCCGGCAAGCGCAAGGTCGTGAGTTCAATCCCCGGTGCCGCAAAAAAATAAATAAATAAATATTCATTGCAGAAAACTATAGAAAAGACATATACATGTAATGTATATACATGTTTATATAATATATGGATATGTGATATAACTAACATAATACACAATATCTATGAATTTATAAAATACGTCATCCTATACATTTTGTTTTTGAAAAAACTAAACACACTTACTTTTGTGCTGAAAATTTCAGTAAGGATCTAATAACAATTGCATTTATATGCCCATGATAATTAGTTGTGAACTAAGAAATCACCATGAATTCATACGAGGACTGTTTTTATTTTTTCTTTACTGGGAACTTCCTGCAGTTTCAAACTACCTTCTCTACTATTGTGGTAAAATTTACATGATATAAAATTGACTTTTAACCATTTTAAATGTATCATTCCATGACATTAAGTGCATTTACAAAGTTGAGTGACAACCACTACTATTCATTTCCAGAATGTTTTCATTATCCCAAACAGAAATCGTATCCATTAAAAAATCTCATTCTCCTGCCAGTAATGAGTTTAAGTTAAGAAGAAAATAGCTACACTGTAGACATATAATGCTTGGCTTTATCTATTAAAACTCTCTTAAGTTGATTATGTTGATAAATATTATAAAATTACTTTGAATAAAACTTTTACTTTTAATGAAAAAAATAAACTTCTCATTCTCCCCCTCCTTCCAGCCTCTTGTTTTGTAATTTGCTCTTTCACTTAATTTTCTAATATTTTTAACTATTCTGCAACAAAAAATTTAAAAATTGCAAAGATTCTTCGGATTGCACTATAATTGGGTTATTTAGTCCTCTGTGTCTGGTTATTTAGATTAAATTTAAGTTCTATTCAAATTTTTCACTCTCAAAAACAACATCGCATCCAATTTTATCTCCTTGTGTTTTGTTCGTTTGTTTGTTTTTGTTTGTAACAAGTTTTTCTTTTCCAGTCTTGTGAGGATTCAGAATTGATCTCTACATTAACAACGAGTAAATGGAGCTCAGGGAGCTTATGGTTGTTCGATGTCTCAAGAGGAGGAAAAGGCGGAACTAGAAGTAGGACCCAGGACTTTTAACTCCATATCTCTGTTTCTCTATTCTGTTTCGGTCATTCTCAATATTTCTCAGCTTAGCAGAAGATAACAGTTTGACAGAATTCAAGATCAGAGGATGACAAGCACTATGGAAAGACAGCCACACAGAGCTGCCAAGTCTGGGTTAAGCAGAAAGATTGCAGACATTACACACAGGTAGGGAACTTGTTCAAGGCTTGGGGCCTACAAGCCAAACCAGGGTACCATGAGGCTAAATGGAACCAGGGCTGCACATAGCTCTACAAGATTCAGAAATCTGGGACTTAAAGATGGGCAATACCCCATTTTCTAGTGCCCCCAAAGTCCTCCGTATGAAGAACTCACTAGTGTGGAATGCCCAGCCTTTGCAGTGCACCCGTGTATATGTGTCAGTTTAATAGGAAATACATTATAAGAATCTCATGTGGGGAATTGGTTTGAGCAAGACTAATGAGGCACATACTTTTAACGACACAATGTTAAGTAAGCTACCACTGTTAAAAGGCCAGTCTTCCTTACTTTTTGGTAAAAAAAAAAAAAATGTTATTTTGGTAGAGGAAACACTTTGATTGAAAGTAATCTTTAATCTTAAAAAGAAAACATCAATTTTTACTCTAAAAATACAACTATTCTATAGAAAAAAAAATCTTTAAAACATTAGGTCCACAGCAGAAAAATAACGAAAGGGATTCTTTTAAGTAAATTGTTTCTAACTTTTCAATCAGTTAATGCTGACTTTACTCATTTAGCCACTTTTCATTTCTATGTTTTATTAATTTGAATTTCCCTGAAAGCAGAGTCTAGGGTGAGGGCCTGTGAGCCGGCAGCTTACTTTTGAGGTGATCCTGGGAAACAGAAATTGTAAAAGAATAAAGCCAAAAAAAGGTTTCTCAAAGAAGGGGCTTCACCCAAGCAACTACCTCTTATACCTAATGTGCATTTCTAAGGGACTGAGTAGATGATGACCCAGAATTGTCCTAAAAAAGGACAAGAGGCTACAATATTTATCCATAAACCTCAAAACCCCTTTGACTGACATTTCCTTGTGGACTAGTATTCAATCCATCCTCCTACCTATTTTTCCTGCACTTCTGGGCTATAGAATCTGGCTGAGCAGCTAGCTATGGTTGTGGAGGAAGTCCTAAGAAAATCAAAGTCTTCATGAATTATGGGTAGCAGCACAAAGTAACATGGCCATGTTAGGAAACAGTTTGACAGTCTTTAAAAATTAAACTTATAGTTCCCATGTGATCCACCAATTCTAACCCTAATAAGAGTATTGGAAACATAACTTTGCATAAAATGTTTTTATGTAAGTATTTGTAGCACCATTACTTGTAATAGAAAAAAGTAGAAACATACCAAATGTCTATCATCTAAGGAACACTTAAATAAAATATAATATATGTATATGACAGAATAATATTAATACATAAAGAGAAAGAAGTACTGAGAAATGCTGCACCACGGATGGACCTTGAAAATATCATGTTAAATGACATGAGCCAGTACCAAAAGTCACAAACACATCATTCAAACATGAAATGCCCAGAAGAGGCCACCCCACAATTGTATGCATAAAAATTCTGTACCTAAATAGATAAAATAGATTATAGGATTCCTGGGGCAATGAGTAGGAATGGGTTTTGGATAAGTCATCCCTGAATTTAGGACTATACATTCTGAAGCCTTGAGCAAGAATTTTCAATCCTCGTTTTAAGTTTCCTCAACTGTAAGTAGAAATAATAATGCCAGACCACTGTGGAGATTAAATTGAACAATTTAATAAGGCACCTGACACAAAGCACATAATTAATGGTAGTTATTATTACCATTAACCATTCCAGTGATTATTGTTATGGAGAAAGAGCGCACAGTGAAGAGAAACACAACGCAAGTGGCACAAAGACTGCAGGACAAAAGAGAATGGATGCAGACTTCTGGCGCAGAGATCACGTCTTCGTTAATACTTTGATCATTATAAGTCTTTGGGGCCCACTTTAATTGAATTCCAACTACCAATATGGTAAAATATGTTTTTGAAAAAAGTATCTACAAAAATGAAAATCTACATGGAGAGTTGAAGGAACCATAAAGATTATGTCTAAAAGGTTGCAAAGGGACTTTGTGAACTTTAAGGATAAAACTTTAGCCTTAGAATAAGAATTATATCAACAGAGAACTCTTGCTGAGCATACTCCTGGGCTAGCACTCTACAACATCATCTAATTTAATCCACCTGATAATACCATGAGATTAAGAATTAGCATTGCCCCCGTTTCTTGTAAACTAAAACTATTATCTTGTTTTTGAAGTCCTTTATTGTGTTGTTTTGTTTTTATTGGTTCTATTCTGTTCTGTTTTGTTTGATTTTTACTATGTCTGAAGGTATGGGCAGCTATTTTGAAGCCAGCAAGAGACATTATGGTAACCATTGCTGATTTCCTATTACCTTGTTTTGAAGTTCTGTATCGCTTACACTGTTTTGTTTTGATAGGCTTTATTCTGTTTTATTTTGCTTGTTTTATTGTCTTTAAAATAAAAATTACAAAAAAATTATAGCTCTCTTTACTATGGTTAAGAGTGGTACATTATTGATCCTTAGGGTTTGCAAATAATCAGTTTGTCTTTGGCACTATAATTGATGCTGAGGTTATTATTATAGCCAACAGGATATAGTTGTGGCTATTAATTGGTTTTCTTGAGATGCCAATACCTTGAGATGAAGTAATTAACAATACAGATGTCCATTTCTAGAGAACTGGGTACTGGGTAAAATATACTGCAACCTCCCATCCAAAGTAAAATGAAATGTTTTGTCTTGGTTACTTTTTCTTCCTTGCTGAGACAAACATCTGACACCCAAAATTACTGAAGAAAAGGTTTATTTAACTCACATTTTCTGTGGATTTCAGTCCATAATCAGCTGGCTCCAAGGCAGGGTGGCATGCACTCGGCAACACTTCAAGGCAGCAGCCAGAGCAAAAAAGACAGCCGTTCACGGCAGTTGCAAACAGCCAGAGCAAACCACGCCAAGAGGAAAACACGCCCCCATTCCGACCTTGCATGGTATGTCGGCTCCACCCCTGGGCGGGTGCAGAACTCACACTACCAATCCCAGCGCTAGACCAGGAGTCAATCACAAATGTTAGATTCAGCCACTTCCCTGACTACGTGAGGCTTGCGGGCCCAGCTATACACAAACCATAACATGGTTGGAACTTGGGAAGACACCACTGAGCGGTGAATATTAGCTAAAGAGAGAGCTACACTACCAACAAGGCTTTTCACTATAAGCCCACAAATGTCAGCACACACACACACACACACACACACACACACACACCCCAAAACAGAAAGTAGACACATTAGAAGATAAGGCAACAAAATGCTTCCAAAAACTTTCAACTCTCCAAAAGCTAATCTATAGAGAATTGAAGCAGAGGAAACCAAAGGCCACACAGCAGAACTTTCCAAAATAACATCAAGGGACATAATGAAACAGGCCAATAAGGCATTCGGCAAGGTCACAGAAAATGTAAGTAAATAGATAATGGACTAAATAAAGAAAATGAGTAGCAAGTCTACAGAAGACACTAACAAGAACCTAGCAGAGCTAAACAAAATGATACAAAACAAATGACCCAGTTAAAAAATAAAAGATCATAGTCTCTAAAAGAGATTCAAATAGAAATTCAGTTCAAAATTCTGTCAGAATTATGGGCAGGAAAGATTGCCAGGACTTTGAGGCCAGCGAGGGTTGCATAATATGTAAAGAAATTCATGACCACCAAACCAGCACTCCAAAAGAATTCTCAAGTGTATTCTAGAAAGAGATGAATGTTAGAGAATTCAGAGGCAATGAATAGAGGATTCAATCAGGGCCTATATTTCTCATTATGAACTAAACCAAAATCAAAATGGATCAAGTAACTAAATGTTAAAAAAAAGAAAAAGTTAATATACTGCAAGATAAAATAGGCAAGACTCCTGAAGTTGTAGACATAGGCAAGAACTTTCTGAACAGAGCCCTGGTTACATAAGAAATTGTACCAAGAATAGACAAATGGGATCACACTGAATTAAAAATTTTTTGCACAGCAAAGGAAACAACCAACAGCATGAAAAGACAACCTACAGACTGGAAAAAAAATTTGCTAGTTATTCCTTAGAGGAATAATACCTAGAATATATAAAGAACTCAAAAAAATTAGACCCCCCAAATAAAAGACCAGATTAAAAAATGTGTAGGCAAAATAAATAGACACTTCACAGAGGAAGTACAAGGAAGTACAAAAGGCCAATAAATACATGAAGAAAATTCAACATTGCTAGCTATTAGAGAAATGCATACTGAAACAATACTGAGATTCCATACCTCAGAAAGAATGGCTATCATGAAGAAATCAAATAATAACAAAGGCTGGGAAGACTTGGGGAAAAAGGAATGTTTCTACATCGTTGGTTGGAATCTAAACTAGTACAACCACTATGGAAATCATGTGGAGACTCCTAAAAAAACTAAAAATAGGAATCCTGTTTGACCCAGCTGTTCCCTTTATAGGTGTCCCCCCCAAAAGTTAAAGAGAACATATTATAGTGAAGCATTCGTACCCATGTTTACAGCAGCACAATTCATACTAACTAAATCCTAGAAGTAGCCAGTATGTCCATCAACAGATGAGTGGATAAGGAAAACATGGTATTGAAACAGCGCCATGTGAGGGCCGCTGCCTGGACTGGGACATCCAGAGCCAAGCCTCTCCCACTGGGCCCCCGCTGGCAGGGGGACAGTTAGGTACCAGCTCTTTCAGGCTTGGGGGCTGGCAAACAAAGGTGTCATCCTTCTCCCCCTCCCGAAGTGACCAGATGATCCAGAGAAACGCACGCTCTGATGATAGTTATTAAGGTGAAACACAACTGAAAGCCTGTGGTGCTTTGGTGTTTCACTGACCTTGTAGGTCTAGGGCCAGTGGTCTGATCCTCTATTCAGAAGATAGTGGTACACAGCTTGGCATCTAGTGGGTGTCTCCTTCTGAGGGTGGTAGCCATTGTTGATCCCCTGTAGTCTCATTCTGAAGTCCTACATTGTTTCTTGTTTTGTCGGGTTGGGTTTTATTCTCTTTTGCATGAGCAGCTATTTCAATGATAGTAAGATATATATGGCAGCCATTTTGAATTTACTGTTGTCTTGTTTTGTAGTCTTTTTATTGTATCCATTGTTTTGTTTTTACTGTTTCTATTCTGTTCTGTTTGATTTTTTACTAGGTCCAAAAGTATCTGCAGCTATTTTGAAGACAACAAAAGGCATTATGGTAACTATTGTTGATTTTGTAAGGCTGTGAAGTCCTGTCTCACTTACTCTGGTTTGTTCTGATTGGTTTTATTCTGTTTTATTTTCCTTTGTTGTATCCTCTTTAAAATAAAAAAAGAAAATATTGTATTTATACACAGTGGAGTACTACTCTGCCATATAGAAAGATAAACTTGAAGATAAATTTGTAGAAAAATGGATGTACCTTGAGACTATGATGTTAAGTGAAATAAATCAGACACACATGCTCAAATATTTCATGGCTTCTCTTATATGAGAAACCTGAGTTATAAATAAAGAGCAAAATAAAAAATAATAGAAGATAGATCTTTCTCAAATGGGAAGAGAGGATCAAGATATTGGGAAAGGAAGGAAAGAGGATGAAAAAAGAATTTAATATATATTATGCACATCTACCAACTCCATATCCGCAAAATAAACGCAAACATTATATACTGATTTCAAAAAACAAGAAGAAATAAGAAAAGTCAAGGTTCTGCTTTATCCCTGGAGCAAGGGTGGCCTATTGCTTTGGCTGAGCTTATCTTAGAGTGTTCAGGCTGCTGTAACAAAATATCTTAAACTAGGTGATTTATAAACAATAGAATTTTATTTCTTACAATTCTTGAAGCTGGAAAGTTCAAGGTCAAGAGACCAGTAGGTTCAGTTCTCATAGTGTCTTCTTGCTTTGTGGGTGGTTAGCTCTCTAGACTCTCCTTTATAAGTTCACAAGTGCCTTTCATGAGTCCGTGCCTTCATGACTTAACAGTCTTCCAAACACTCCCTGCCTCCTCATACTATCTTCTAGAAGGTGAAGATTTCAACACATACATTTTCAGGAAGACAAACATTCAGGCCATAGTGCTGTTTAGCAGAAGGATCCTGTGGTCAATTGTTAGAGCTTCCAGAAGTTCTAGCATGGTGTAAGCAGGCTATTTCCATGTAAGTGACTGAGTGGAAGACAATGAACGCTAAGCACCTTGCTTCACCAACAACATCTATAAAACCTAGAACTTCTGTCCAACCAGCTTTCAGAACCTATTTTTTCCCCTCTCTGAATGATTTGAACTCTATCCTGAATCCATTTCACATCTCTCATTTCTTTTGATGTGCTTTTAACCTATGTTTCATTATGTTTATTTACATAGTTGGCTTTTGTCTCTTGCAGAACTGTAATATGTCCATTACTTCTGTTATTTATTCCATCTAACCAATTAGGGCTTTGTTTATCATGGGTACACAATAAATTTTTGAGAATAGGAACAAAAGCAAGTGTTTAGAAGTAAAGATTCTGAACATTGCTCCCTAATATTCTGGGAATCTGCATGTTAATCAGGCCTGCCACTTTTTAAAATTTATTTTTATTTTTTATAGAAATTCTGCATATATCACACATTGAGAAATACAGCCTGAAGACTTTCTTGATAATCCTTGTGTTCACTATATGTTTTTCATGAATGAATACAGATATGAGTGAATAAATTTATACTGTTTGTGAATAGATGAGAAAGATGGATCTACAACTGATTTTTACTGCCACACTTGACACAGTAATCCACTAGTCAGGCAAAATCACACATACACACACACACACAAACCCAAAATCTTGACACTTAGAGGCTTTAAATGATTTATCCAAAATTTAGAGGCTTCAAAGTGGCTAGCTCTGTGTTCTTTTGTCAGCTCCTACACTAGACTTCATGATTTATTGATTTGGTTTTTAATATGCACCACTTTTATTCAAGTCCTTATTACACATATTTATTATTGCAACCTTTATGCTAGGTACCAGAAAACCACTACCCTCAGCAAAATCATAATCAACAGGTCCTTAGTAGAAGAGAAAGCCAACAACTACAATATGATCTCTCAAGTATGGTAAGAGAGATAAAAATTTTCCAGGATATACCTTAAATTTTACACACGCAATCACATGAGGGTGAGTTAGACCTCTAGAGATGTTTGGTTACTCTGCTCTCTGGTTGGTTATCCAAATGATCCCTTATTCCTTACTTTGTTCCTTGGTTCTCTGAGTTTGAGAACCCACTCAAACAAACTTCTTGGCTTCGTTTTTGGCACTTCCTCCCACTCTAGAGCCAATACCAGCCATGGCAAATAAATGCATTTGGCTTGGAACTTTCAGGCAGCCCACACATTAAGGGAAATAAGATGAGTTGTGTACTTTAGAGTTTCCTTAAGATAAAAAGCACAACACAAGTGGATAGCACTTTAAATGTCTGTGACCCAATATGGTATTGTAGAAGGAAGAATGGATCAGGAACCTGAAGAGAAACACAAATGATAAATACAGACTTGGTCCCCAACCCCCGCCACTTTCTTTTTTAAAGCACAAAGCCTTCAGTCCTCAAAGTCCCTTCCTGTGTTAACTTTGTGACACTGAGAAAGTCCATAGTGTCTGGACCTTGATTTCCTTATCTGTAGAATGAGAAGGGTTGGTCTTGGTTATCTCTAAGGTCCCTTCCAGCTTTGAAGGTCTGGTAAAAAGTTTTATTTTCCTACGACTTCATGTAAAGATCCAACTGGGCTCCTTTCCTCTCCTTCAGCTTTGGCTAACACGTGGGGCTGTGTCATTCCGAATATGTGGACATGAAATGAAAAACTGAAAGTTTTTTTGTTTTGTCTGTATGGGAGGGTAAAGGAAACTGTGAATCTACAATTAAACTTGTCCATGGTTCTATAGAAAAGTTATGTGGAAAAAGTGGAAATGAATAGGAATAGCCAGCAGGGTGCAAAACATCCAAAGCTTTTAATATAGTTTGGACGGGTCCTGGTGGCAAGAGTGAATGTGCTTTCATCATGTCTATTGCAGAATGATTGGTCACTGAGTAGACATGCATGGAATGCTTACTGAACTTGCTCACATGGAAAGGGGAACAAGAGCTGGGGGCGGGGAGGGAAAGAAGAGAAAAGGATTTAAAGAAAAAAAAGAATTAAAGGAAAAAATAGAAATAGATATATTGTAAATAGGAAGAGAAAGACGGTTTGGAGGGAGGGGAAGGGAAGTGCACAAAAAGATTAAAATGTGTTATGTACATGTACAAATCCCCCATGGTGAATGTGATCATTATGTACTGCAAATATAAACAAACAGACAAACAAACAGAAAAAACACTAAGTTAGTTCCTAAAAATACTGAGGGAAAAGCAAGCTGAAAACTTTTAGTGGTTAGCTAAACGGCCACTAAATTTAAAAACTGCTTTAGGATTTAAAGAGATTAAGAAACTTACAAAAAATAAACAATGAAAGTTTTATAATAAATATAGAAAAATTAAGGCTACATATTAAACTTTCTATACATATTTGTTGTTAGGAATTCTCAAAGAGTGAAAATAGAAAATGCTCTTTGGAAAATACTTGCTAAATTTTTTTAAAAATAATTTTCTATAGTTAGAGAAAAATATTGGTGTTTTAAATAAAGTGCCTTTGGGCTTCAATAATATTAAATAATTAACAAACTTACTCCAAACAGAAGAGAGTCATTTGGCAAGATTATTCTAAGAGTGGGTTAAAATTTCTATTTATTCATCTATCTATCTATCTATCTATCTATCTATCTATCTATCTGTTTGTATGTCTATCTTTCTAAGGGAAACACGAAATGAAAACAGTAAACAACTTTACTATTTTTTTCTCTCTCTATTTTAGGATTTGACCTCTGGCAATTCAACTCCAGACACCATTCTCTTTCAGAATAGATTATAAGAAATAAACTGGGCCTGGCGGCGCACGCCTGTAATCCCAGCACTCAGGAGGCTGAGACGGGAGGATTGTTACGAGCCTGGGCTACAAAGTGAGCTCAAGGCCAGCCTGAACTGTACAGTGAGACTCTCGCTCTCTCAAAAAGACAAGGGCTGGGGATTTAGTTCAGTGGTCTAAGTGCCTGCCTGGCAAGCGTGAAATTATCAGTTCTATTCACAGTGCCGCAAAAAAAAAAAAAAAAAAAAAAAAAAAAAAAAAAAAAAAAAAAAAAAAAAAAAAAAAAA
>RJWT010003274.1:0-26098 GCA_004365215.1 Cuniculus paca | reverse complement strand
ACGCGCGGCCCTCTGTGGTACCGGGACGTCCAGAGCCAAGCCTCTTCCCATGAGTCAGTGTCAGCGTGGACTGTGGGGAGGAAGAACTAGACCCATCCCACCAGAAACAGCGCCATGCGCGGGCTCCTGCCTGGTCCGGGACATCCAGGGCCAAACCTCTCCCCATGGGCCCCCGCTGGCAGGGGGACAGTTAGATCCCAGTTCCTTCAGGCTTGTGGGCTGGCAAACAAAAGTGTCAACCCCCTGCCAAGCGACCTGAGGATCCAGAGAAACACAGACTCTGATGATAGTTATTAAGGTGAAATGCAATTGAAAGCCTGTGGTGCTTTGGCCTTGCAGGTCTAGGGCCAGTGGTCTGATCATCTGTTCAGAAGGTAGCAGTACGCAGCATGGCATCTAAGGGGGTCTCCTTCTGAGGGTGTAGGCACTATTGATTCCCTATAGTCTCACTCTGAAGTCCTACATTGTTTATTGTTTTGTTGGGTTGAGTTTTATTCTTTTGCTTTGTTTGATTATGTTATACCCAGTGACATGAGCAGCTATTTCAGTGATAGTAAGATATATATGGTAGTCATTTTGAATTTACTGTTGTCTTGTTTTGTAGTCTTTTCATCGTATCTGTTGTTTTGTTTTCACTGTTTTTATTCTATTCTGTTCTGTTTGATTTTTACTATGTCCAAAAGTATCTGCAGCTATTTTGAAGACAACAAAAGGCATTATGGTAACTATTGTTGATTTTGTAAGGCTGTGAAGTCCTGTCTCACTTACTCTGGTTTGTTCTGTTTGGTTTTATTCTTTTTTATTTTCCTTGGTTGTATCCTCTTTAAAATAAAATAAAGCCAGGGATTTAGCTCAGTGGCCTAAGCACCTGCCTGGCAAGCGTGAGGTCGTGAGTTCAATCCCTGGTGCAAAAAATAAAATAAAATAAAATAAAATAAAATAAAATAAAATTAAAATAAAATAAAATAAAATATAAAAGAGATGATGAAATGTTTCTGATTGGATACCTGGGAGTAATTTTAAGAACAATGAGGGAAATAGAAAGATCATTCTAGTGAAAAGAGGTCCAAGCATTGTGAACTGCACATTTAGTTAGATCTAGATAGATAACGTAGCAGGCATAAAAGAGCTCTGTTACATGAATGTTTAAATCTCCTAATAGCCTGATCGATACTGTTTGGAAATTATCAAACTTTGTTTATAGTCTTGTTAAATTTTGTCAATTTGCTATGGGAGACTTGAAATGTATATGTATTATTAAATTATGTGGATTGTTTTGTTTTGTTTTGTTTTTATACACTCTGAGAGCTGCTATCTTGTATGGTGAGATTTATGTATTTACCCTCGTTCTGATGTGCTTATAGCCAATGCCAAATACCTTATTCATTGATTGTAAGTGAAAACAGAAGCCAGCTCTGCTTCACATGAACAAAAAGGCAGGACACATAAGGACAGGTTTAGTAAGGCGTAAAGAATGTGGTAGGTTTTATTGACCTCCCTCAAATGCAGCACCATCTTTTGTCCCATGTGCTCATTATCAATGTGATTTAAATATTCCTTCTTTTGAAAGACAGGGTCTATGTGCCCTCCTTTGGAGTCTGTGTGGATTTGTGACAATGGTAGAGCTAAAGTTATATGACTGTTGAGGGTAGGGCCAAAAAAGTGATACAGCTTCTCCCTGTTTCTCGTGGAATGCTTGTTCATGCAAATCAACCACCATGTCAAGGGGAAGCCTGAGAGCCCGCAGAGAGACCTACCTGGAGAGGAGCCAAAGCTCCCAAATTTCAGTATCTCCGACAGCCCAGCACCAAATTTGCTAGGCATCAGATTAAGCCATTTTGGAAGTGCATCCTTCAGCTCTAGCTCCTGCTTTCTGAAGAACATGCTGCTCCTCCACCAAACCCTCCCCAGAGTACAGATTTATGAGCCAAAAAATAAACATTATTGTTTTATGGCTGTGCATTTTTTTTTCCGGCACCAAGTATTGAACTCATGACCTCATGCTTGCCAGGCAGGTGCTTAGGCCACTAAGCTAAATCCCCGGCCTTTGTCTTTTTGAGACAGGGTCTCCCTATGCTGTTCAGGCTGGCCTTGAGCTCACTTTGTAGCCCAGGCTGGTCTTGAACTTACAACAATCCTCCTGCCTCAGCCTCCCGAGTGCTGAGATTACAGGTGTGCACCAGCAGGCCCAGCTGGCAGTGCCTTTTGAGATGATTTGTTGCATTGTAATAAGTAATTTGTACAAAGAACCAAGTTTAGAAATGAGCAAGAAATAAGGAATATAATTTCTTACTTTGAGAAACTGGAAGGAGAAATATTCTCTAGTAGGAACCCTGTGGATAACATGACACAATGAGACTAATGAACGTTAACCTCTTTCAGCCTTGTTGCCTCTTAAATTTCAGGTTCTACTGAAGAGATCTTCCACTATTCCAGTTTCAGATAACTCCTCAACCTTTGGCTATCAATGAACAGAAAACTTGAATAATACTCCTGGTTATCTGAATTAAAAGAAGAGAGAATTACACTCAAAAGGAAATGTGTATAAAAGAAGTATGTATTGGTGTTTTATTACTGCTGTGAAACACAGCCTCCAACCCAAGTGTATTACCTTACGGTCTGTACTTTAGATGTCCAAAATTGTTCTTACTGGGCTGAAATGCAGGTGTCAATCAGAAGGACCATATTCCTTTCTGGAGGTTCTGGAAGATTCCTATCCAACTTCTAGAAGCTGTTCACATTCCTTGGCATGTGGTCCCTTCCTTCATTTGCAAAGTCAGAAATATCACATTTCTCTGTGCCTTTTCCACATCATATCTTACTCTAAGCCTTTTCTGCCTCCTTTTTCACTTTTAAGAAATCTTATGATTATTTGGGCCAACTTTGACAACTTAGGATGCTTTACTCATGTCAAATTCCTTAATTTAATCACACCTGCAAAATTCCTCTCCTTTTAAGGTAACATGGTAACAAATTTCAGGAATTGGAATGTGGAAATCTTTGAGGGACCATCGTCCTCTTTAATTCAGTAAGCAAAACTGGAATGCATGATAGATGGGCCCAAGTACTTAAAATTATGTCCTTTATATTACACATCCTGATTTTTCCTTGTTCTACTGTTTCTACTCAGTTTGTACATGTTTAATTAATACTACTTTAAACAATGATCCATATATTTATCTTGCATCATTGACGTGGTTTTCTGTGCATTCAGAAATAATACTGTATCTATATAGGTCTCCAAATAATTTTCTCACTTGTTTTAGATGTTTTTACATAACTATAAATGTTGTACCTGTGACTAAGGTGGCAAATTAAGAGTAGTCACAGCTTGTCATTTTCTACACTGTGCTTGATGCTATTGCTATTACTGATTGTAGTACTTTAGCCAAAATGACACAGTTATGATCAGTTATTCTTCCTTGTAAACCAACACTGAGATTATCAGGGGAGTCATACACCATTCAGTACCAAAAAACTCAGTTCTAGGCCAAATGTGTGGTGACCTCTCATCCCTAATGAACTGAAGAGACAGGATCTTGAGATAGACTCAAAAGCCAGCTACACCTAGAAGACATTTCTGAAAATTAACCATTTCCTAAACAGGTCTCAATACTAAAAATAAAGTTACCTACTGTAATGGTTGATACATTGTGTCTACTTGAGAAGTTTAGGAGTTTAAGTGACTCAGCAGGGGCCAGGGTCCCCACTTTGTAAACAAGGGTCCCCACTTTGTGCAAGAGCAGGGCATGGAGATAGTATGGGTGGGATATCCTGCTTACAATACAAAGGAAGAAAAGAGGCTTGCTCCCATCTTTTGCTTTTGCTGTCTTTGGCTGCCTTGAAGTTTTGCCCTTGTGCCATGCTACCCTGCTTTGAAGCCTGCTGATTATGGACTGAAAGCTCACAAACTGTGAGCTAAATAAACATTTCCTTCCTTAGTTTTGGGTGTTGGGTATTTTGTCCCAGCAACAAGAGAAAAGTAACCAAGATACTTACTATAAGTAATTTATAAGCATTGATGCAGAAAACAAATTTTAAAAATAGAAAATGAAAAAGCACAGAAGCAAGATGCAATCCCAGACTTCCAGCTTGCCCAAGACAAATCCAGGATACTTTGAAGTGAAACCAATCAAAAGCCACCCAGATGAACTTTCTGAAAGGGTAGCAGCAGAAGTAACAAAGCAGACCAATCAGTCTCAAGAAAAAAACAAATTAGAAATAATTTCAAAGATAACTAAAGAGATGATGGCCATAATGAAGGACATGGTTAATTAGTCCAGAGTAAATGCAGATTTAAAATAAAATAGAGGAGCTGAGGAAAGGGATGAAAACCATGAATATCCAGCACAGCAGAGAACTAGATTCCATGAAAACAGATTCAAATAGATATCCACGAGATTACATATTCTATTGAAACTATGCACAACAGAATCTACCACTGTGAGAACAGAATATCAGATCAATGAGACAGGTTTGTGAATAGCAATCATTAAATGAAACACTTCTTAAAAACAGTGAGGGAGTACAAAAAAATCAATCCAACATTTGCTACATAATGCAAAGAAAAATAACATAAGATTAATGAAAATCAATGAAAAATCAGAAGATAGCACAAAGGTCATTAAAAAACCTATTCACAGAAGTAATAGCAGAAAACTTCTGGAAAAATAATTTGACATACACAGACATGAGGCATATAGAACTCCAATTAGCCACAATCAGGAAAAAAAATACCAAAAAACACAACTACATCAAGGCATGTAATAGTCAAGATTCAAGAAATTCAGCATGAGAACAGAATATTAAAAGCTGTTAGAGAAAAGAAACAAATAACCTATAAAGGGAATCCCATTTGAATCACAGAAGACTTCTCAACACAAACTATTAAGTTAAGGAGAGCTTGGAGTGAAGTATTTTAAGTTCTAAAAGAAAACAACCTTCAACCCAAATTGATGTAACCTGCAAAATTATATTTCAAAATTGATAGAGAAATAAGATACTTCCAAGATAAAGATCACGTGAAGACATTCATGAACAGCAAATCAGCACTCCAAAAATTCTGAAGGTCGTTCTAGAAAGAGAAAACAAAGGCAGCAATTCCAATAATCCCAATAGAATGAATCAATGAGGCAAGGCAAGTAACTAAATAGAAAGGGAGGGTCAAGGATATAGCTCAGCAGCACAGCACCTGCCTGAAAAGTCCAAGGTCATGAGTTCAATTCCCAAAAGAAAGAAAGAAAGAAAAAAAGGAAATAGCAACAGGAAAATAATACAATGACAAGACAAGTTAATACCTATCAGTTATAACCATCAATGTGAATGGTCTCAATTTACCAATCAAAAAAATCAGATTGACAGAATGGATCAAGAAACAAGACCCAACAACATACTGCATGGAAGAAACACATTTCACTCAAAAAGAAATTCATAGACTGAAAGTTAAAGGATGGAGAACAACACTCCATGAGACAGAAAAAAAGCAGGGGTAACTATTCTATTTGCAGGCAAAGTGTATTTCAAGCCAAAGCTGATCAGAAAAGACAAAGAAGGTCACAACATATTTGTTAAGGGAACAATCCAAGAGGAAAAGATATAGACATATATCATAACTATATATACACCAAATACTGGCTTCCCCAACAATACAAAACAAATATTAATGGATATGAAAAATCAGATAATGGGGAACTCAATACCCCAGTGCCACAAATAGAAAGATCAACTAGACAAAAAAAATCAACAAAGAAATACCAAAGCTTAGCTAAACCTTTGAATAAATGGACTTAGTGAATATCTACAGAGTATTTCATCCCATGACAATAGAATACACATTTTTGTCAGCCACACACAAGACTTTCTTCACAATAGACTACATATTAGCTCATAGACATGCTTAAGTAAATGCAAAAATAATTTAAATTATCTCAGGCATATTATTAGATCATAGTGCAATAAAATTGGAAATCAATGGCAAAACAAACTGCAAAACCACATGGAAATTAAGTAACATTCTTCTGAACAATCAGTGGGTTACAGATGAAATTAGAGAAGAAATTAGACAGTTTCTAAAATTAAATGATAAAGCCAATATAACATACCAGAATTTACGGGTGGCAATGAAAGCAGTCCTACAAGGGAAATTTATAGCAGTGAATTCTCACATCAGAAAAATAGAATGAGCTCAAATAAATAACCTAATTTTGGACTTCTAGAAAAAGAAAAGCAAGTTAAATCCAAAGTGTGTATGAGGGAAGAAATTATAAACATCAGATAAGAAATTAATGCAATTGAAAAGAATACAAAAAGTCAATGAATTGAAGAGTTGATTCTTTGAAAAATTAAATAAAATAGACAAATACTTAGCCAATCTTACAAAAAAAGTAGAAAGAAGACTCAAATCTATGCAATTAGGAATGAAAAGGGCAAAATCAAAAAGGATCCAGCAGAAATCCAGAAGATCATTACTTATTTGGAGAACCTGTACTCTAAAAAAATGGAAATCATGGAAGAAATGGATAGATTCCTAGGTACATAGGAATCACCAAAACTGAATCAAGGAGATAGAAAAATTCTAAATAACCCAGTGTCAGTTAGTGAAATTGAAGAACTGGTTGGAAAAACTATCAACAAGGAAAAGCCCAGGTCCTGACAGATTCACTGCTTAATTATACAAGAAATTTAGAGAAGATCTAATGCCACTACTTCTCAAACTCCTTAATGAAATTGAAAGGGAAACAATACTCTCAAACTCATCCCTAGAAGCAAAAATTACCCTGATAACAAAACCAGAGTAATATCCAACCAAAAGACAGAGAAAAAAAGAGAGGAGAGAGGAGAGAGGAGAGAGAGGGGAGAGAGACAAAGAGAGGGAGAGAGAGAGAGAGAGCAAGAAAACTACAGGCCAATCTGCTTAATGAACATAGATGTGAAAATCCTCAATAAGATACTGGCAAACAAAATGCAGCAAATCATCAAGGAGATTATACACCATGACCTAGTAGGATTCATCTCAGAGATGCAGGGATGGTTGAACAAACTCAAATCCAAAACTTTAAAACGCCATGCTAACAGACCAAGGACAAGAAAACATGATCATCTCAATAGATGCTGAAAAAGCACGTGACAAATTTCAACACACATTTATGATAAAAACCCTACAGAGATTTGAAATATAATGTGTTTATCCAAATCTGATAAAAGTCATCTATAACAATCCAACAGCCAACATCATACTAAATGAGAGAAAACTAAAAGCCTCCCCTCTAAAATCAGGAACAAGATAAGGATGTCCACTCTCATCACTCTTATTCAATATAGTTCTGGAAACTTTATTAACCAGATCAATTAGACAAGAGAAACAAATAAAAGGAATACGATTAGGAAAAGAAGTTTAATTATCATTATTTGTGGAGAAAATAGTACTCTACATAGACGACCCAAAACTCCACCAAAAGACACCTAGATTTAATAGCCAAGTTCAATTGTGTGGCAGAATACAAAGTCAATACTCAAAAATCAGTGGCATTCCTGTACACAAGCAATGAGTGCACTGAGAGAGAATTTAGGGTACTCTGCATAATAGCATCAAAAACACATGAAATACTTAGGAATCAAGGTAGTGAAGGAATAAAAACCTTAACACTGAAAACTACAGTGCTCTGACAAAGGAAGTTGAAGAGGATAACAGAAAATGAAAATATATCCTTTGTTCTTGGATAGGCAGAACCAGTATAGTGAAAATACCCACACTTCCAAAACTATTATACAGATTTAATGCAATCACAATCAAAACACTAATAGCACAATTCACAAAGCTAGAGAAAATAATCCTAAAATTCATTTGGAACCAGAAGAAACCTAGAATAGGGAAAGCAGTTCTGGGCAACAAACACATGGCACAAGGAATCACAATCTCTGACTTAATGCTACAAACTACCATGATAAAAACACCTTGGTACTGGCAAAAAAACAGATCCAAAGATCAATGAAACAGAATAGAAGATGCAGAAACAACTCCAAACATACGTTGTCTTTGACAAAGAAGCCAAACACCTTCATTGGGAGAAAGATAGACTTTTTAATAAATGATAGTTGTGCCAGGGATCTAGCTCAGTGGCTTAAGCGCCTGCCTGGCAAACGCGAGGTCATGAGTTCAATCCCTGGTGCTGCAAAAAAAAAAAAGATAGTTGTTATGGTTTGTGTCTAATGTACCCCAAAAGTCTCATGCAGTCATGGAGGAGTTGCTTTTCAGAGGTGGCTGAATCTAGAGTATATGATGCTGGGATTAAGGGTTTGTGGTCTGTTCACTGATTGGTTTAGCACCTCCCTAATTCCAGTAGCCTACATAGAGTATAAAAGGGGCAGAAAGAAGCTGTTAAGGTTGGTTGTTGATTTTGCTGTCTTCTGCTTGCCATGAACTGTTCTCTGCAAAGCCACCCTGCCCTGGAGCCAGCTGATTATGGACTGAAACCTGTACAAATGGAGAGCTAAATAAGCCTTCCTTCCTTAACTTTGGGTGTTGGGTACTTTGTCTCTGCAATGAGAAAAGTAACTAAGACGGTGTTGGGAAAACTAACTTTCCATATGCCAAAGATTAAACCTAGATTCATATCTCTCCCCATGCACTACACTAAAATCAAAATGGATCAAAGACCTAAAGTAAAGCAGAAACATTTCATGTGCTGGAATATACAAAACAGTGTGGTGGATTCATCAATGGTCAATTTGTAACACCCAGCTGAACTGAATCAGCATGGTTCTGGGTGTGGAAGGCCTACCCGAGGATTTTTGCAAACAGCATGAAAGAACTGGAGGAGAGATGATATGGTTTTCAATTCTCTTGGAGAAGCTTGTCACACTTGGAGAAACTTTCCTGATATGAACTCGACTGTTCTTATCATCAAAGGAGCTTGGTTTCTCACTGTCACTGAAGATGGCCACAGTTCTCTTCACGAGAAGTTCTGGCCCTTACCTTGAGTGTCACTTCCTGGCTCCAGTGGAGATCTCTCAGCCTGGTGGCATGGTCTGCTGGCACAGACTTTCTAGCTTCCACCACTGAGCTTTGAGCCTGCCCAGTGCAGATCATTGACACAGACTTGCATGCAACATTGTTGTGGGCTCGAGGCCTTCAACTGGACTTGTGCAGGACATTGCCATAGGATCCAGGCTCTCAACTGCATCCTTTGGGTCTCTAGTGCATGGAAAGATCTCTTGCACTCTCCTGTATTTTTCTGTTTGGATGAATATTATATAATAATCCAATAAATTATGTATCCTGCATTAAATCTATTCCCTTGCAAGCCCTGACTACAACAAATAGGTGTAACTCTTGAAGGCACAGGTGTAGGCAAAGACTTTATGAAGAAAATCCTGATTGCATAGGAAATATTATGAAGAATCAACAACTGGAATCACATCATATTAACAGCTTTTGCACAGCAAAAGAAACTACCAATAGAATGAAGAAACAACCCACAGAATGGACAAAAAAATTTTTCAGCTGCTCCTCAGACAAAGGACTAATATCTAAACTATATAAAGAACTAAAAAATTAGATTCCCCAAACTTAAAGACCCAGTCCAAAAATGGGCATCAGAGATGCATAGACACTTATCTGATGAAGAAGTAGAAACAACAAATAAATATATGAAAATATGTTTGACAGCACTGGTCATTTGAGAAATGCAAACTAAATGCTAAGATTCCATCTCACACAAAGAATGGTTATCATCAAAAAATCAACCAATAATAAATGCTGGTGAGGCTATTGTGAAAAAGCAGTCCTTCTCCACTCTTGGTGGAAGTGTAAATTCGTACAACCACTATGGAAATCAGTATGGAGATTTCTCAAAAAACTAAAACTAGCAGTTCCATTTGACCCAGTTGTGCCCCTTCTAGGTATTGTCCCAAAAGAGTTAAAAGCATCATAACACAGTGATATATGCACACTCATGTTTATAGTAGCACAATTTTTAATAGTTAAATCTTGGAAACAGCCCAGCCCACCAATGGATGAATGAATTTAAAAAAATGTGGTTTTTATATGCAATGGAATACTACTCTGCCATAAAGAAGGATAAACTTGAGACAGTTTTAGGTAAATAGATGCACCTTGAGACCATAATTTTACAGGAAATAAATGGGACACACATACTAAATGTTGCATTGTTTCTCTTGTGTGAGAAACCCAAAGGGTAAATAAGGACCAAAATGGATGATAGATATTGGGAAGTAGGAAGAAAATGTTCAATGGGAAAGTGAACAAGGAGTGGGGGGAAGAAAAGGCAGGGAATGGAGATAAAAAAAAATGAATGGAAGGAATACAATAGAAATGAAATTTTATATAGGGAGAGGGAAAGAAGAATTGAAGAGAAGAGGAGGGATGGGAAATAAAGATTTAGGATATAATATTTACAGGTACGAATTCCCTAAGATGAATGTGATCATTATGTATGTTAAAAGTACAACAAATTAATTTTTAAAAACTCAGGACAGCCCCATCACAAAATAATAAAAATGACATGACATTGAATCAAAAAGAAGAAATCAAAAGGCTTAAAAAATAGAATTTATTATCTCTTGCACTTTCTGTGCGTCAGCGTTGTGCAGCTTGGTTGAGTGGATCTAGCTCAGGACCTCCCCTGAGGTTGAAGCTAGAATGAGCTGGGACTGCAGTCACTTGAAGGTGTGCCTAAAACTGGAGGAGCCTTCAAGGTAGCTCATTCATGTGGCTGGCAGGACGTGTGAATGCCTGCAGGACACAGCGACTTGTTCCTCCAAGGCAGTGGTTCTCTTGCAAGGTGATATTGCTACCAGGGGACAATTAGACATTTTTTTGTTGGCTCAGCTGGGCAGGTGTTATTGACTCCTACTGATGAGGACTAAGGATTCTGCTAACTATCCTATACTGCGCTGGGAAGTGCGTCCCACAGCGTCAATCTCAGGCTCCAACTGTCAACAGTGTTAAGTCTGAGAAACCCTAGTATAGCATATGTGAACGGAGAGAGCAAGGGAAAAGCTAAAATGCCTTTTATTACTAACTTTGGAAGACTTCTGTAATCTTTGTTACCGGCAGGATTCACACAGGGGTGTCAATACAGGAGGAGAAGCTGATCACGGTCATTTTGGCCGCAGCTACCCTAGACAGGAAGATTTAGCTTTTTCTCATTCTCATATTCTCTCATTTTCTCTCTCTGTCTCTCTCTCTTGTCTCTCTGTGTGTGTCTCTCTCCCTTTTATTTAAAAAAAAATATTCAAAGAGGAAAACCATTCCTCTAACCCCCACCAGACTCTTTTCACTTCTCATTAATCAGTGTAGTGTGTTACGCCCATGTCTAAACCGACTATTAGGAAAGAGATTAGAACTGCCATAGGCATAATCATTTAGCATTCACCCTTCCCATGGGGGGAGTAGCTTATATTCTCTAAACACATGGAGAATAAATTCGCAAAATATTAGCAGGATTCTAACTGTAAGGAAGAAGCAGAGTGATTTTGAGTGGGTAACGGTTTTTTTGGGTGAGGGTATATCAGTGGTACAGTGCTTCGCTACCATGAGCAAGGCCCTGGATTCAATGCCCAGCACCAGAAAAAAAAATTGTTGATTTTGCTCACCATTATCTTTTATGTCATACATTTCCTTTTTGGACTTAATTTTCTGTTTGGTAGGACACATTTTCTAATAATAATTTCAGAGATGGTCAACCATCTGAATCCTTATGTGCCTGAAAATATGTGTGATTATTCTATATTCTTTCTTAAATGTTAATATAGTTGGTAGAGAATTCTAGGTCATGTTAAAAACAGTTCCCTTAGAATATTTTGTTCTAACATCTATTAACATCCATTGTTGCTGATGGGAAGCAGATAAACTAGTTAGTATTGTCTTTAGGCTTCATGCTCTGAAATTCAGTCATGACACGTTCAAGTGTGGTATTTTGAACTTACGCATTTGGCTCAGCAACAAATGAGAGTTGTAACCTGAAGATACTGGAACATTTTCTATCATTTCTTTTGAGTATTTCCTTCCATCTGTTATCTAGATCCATTATTAGAAGAATATTGAAATTTCTGGATTTATTCCCTGCTTTATTCTTTCTCCTACAAGCCACAAGGAAACTGGGTTCAAACTTTTACGTTATTAATTCACTCCTGTTCAACCTGCATTATATCTAACGTGGTGAAGAAGGGCCTAAGTTCAAATCCTAGGTCAGCCACTAACTATTGTGTTACCTTAGGTAAATTAAACTCGTTTAATTCTTCAGTTTGCTCATGTGTGCAATGAATGTGCTAACAATACTGCCTATTTTATAAAAGTATAAGTATTAAGTATGCAAATATATGAATGTTGCCTTAGTCCATTTGGTCTGCTATAACAAAATTCCTTAAGACTTACTAATCTATGAACAACAAAATTTGTTGCTTATAATTTTAGAGACTGGAAAGTCCAAGTTCAAGGTACCAACACTTTGGCTCTCTGGTGAGGGCCTCTTCCTTATGGATGACATCTTCTGTGTTTTCATGTACTGCAAAAGGGCAAACTGTCTCCAACAGGCTTCTTTCATAAAGCCCTAATTCAATTCGTGAGAGCTCTTCACTCATGATGCAATGGTCTCCTGCAATCCCCACATCGTAGTATCATGATTACTGAAGTTAGGTTCCAACATTTGAATTTTGGAAGACACAAAGATTCAGACCATAGCAAATGTTTAAGTATATCTATAGCATAAATTATATACTCAATTTATTTATCTTTAACTTCAATAAGTACACTTTTAATCCTCTGATTTGCTTTTATCATTACCTTATTTTATGAATGTAAGCTCCTATAGCATCCCTTTGAGCATGAACATGTACACTGTAAAACTACTTTTTGTTAATAATTATTTTTGAGTGTTGAATCTGTTTGTTGATTAGAGTTGGTGCCTTTCATAGTAATAGATTTCCAGAAATGATTGGTGATTTTGGGTTATCTGTTTGTCTTCGTGTTTGGAATTTTCATTTGCCTGCCTGTGGTGCCGATTCTAATTCTGAGTGCTTGCCTTACTGATTGTGATGGGAGGAGGGCAGAGTACATGGGTGCATACCGGTTCCATTTCTCCTGGAAACTGGTGATCAGATCCTTGGTTTGCTAACCTGCCTCACTGGCTCAAGCCCTCATCCTTATGGAGTATAAGTAGGGGTTGAAGGTAGTCACTGTCAACCACTGGGTCTTACTACCCTGCTAACTTTTCTTCATATCACTCACCATTATATATTTAAAATGACCTTAATTATCAAGTATTAGCTTTCAAGTTTGTTATTTGCCTCTGCGAAAGCAAGGACTTAGTGTACCAAGGCTTTAACTCTGGGGCTTAATGTTGGTCTTTCAAAGAGAGCTCTGTATATCTGTTGAATGAATTGAGTTAATGCAGTTCTCTAGTCACTCACCATAATGCTGCACCTTCTCTTGTAGCCATGGTCTCTCAGCTCAAAGCTACTGTCATCTTACTCTCACCCTACACACAGTTTTAGTTTGTGGCACCACTGGTAATCCAGCCTTGCCTGTTTTAGATAATCTAGGATAGTTACCGGATCCCTGGGCCACCACTATTGCCTGTTGTTTAGAACTTTAATGAATTTTTGAAAATATATCTTCTGCCATGTCTAAAGATTTATGGTGACAGATTTATGGAGTGTGCTTTTGAAAACGGTTCTGATTTTCACAGTGCGTTTTTCGTTGGTACAATGGTTTAATATTAAATAACATTGAATGTGATCGCACAAAACCTCTTTGTAGATTCTTTTATAAGTATTTTTAAAACATGAGTATTTCAAATATCTAGGGATACAGAAAACATTATAGTAAATAGTCAATAAATAGCCATCTAGATGTAACAATTCCAAATATTTAGCGATATTTGCTTGGGATCTTTTAAAAATGGGTATCACTATAGAAAGCTTCTTTGTGTCTTCCTTTTCCACTTCTCTTCCTCCCTTTTCACTCTCTTGAAGTCGATCTCACCCTTCTTGCCTGTTTCCATGCTTCTTAGGGTTTACTGCATATTTACTGTAGATATAAAGCGCCTAGCACATTGCTCTACGGGCCTTCAAGCTGCACATAAATGGTACCAATTCCCTTAGCTTTTCAGATTGTACCTTGAGGAAAACCTCACTTTGGCAGTCTCCAATGGCTTTTCTGACATTTGCTATTCTCTCTTTTATTTATTTATTTTTTATGAGCAGGATATATTTGAGAGAAAGAAAACTTCTGTCCAAGAGAGGGACAGAAGGAGTCCTGAGTGGGTTGCCCGCTATTCTCTCTTTTAACAAACTGAGTGCAGGCCTAAGTGAGCAGCATAGGACAGGCAATGATCGTTAGCTAGAATTTAATAACATTGCTTTATTTTCCATTGTATGTATTTCAATGGTTTCTTTCTTTTATTAAAGCAAGTGTTGCTGGCTTTCCATTTACAGTAGTGATTTATGTTTCTCTTAAATTATGGGAAAAAGTGTTGATTTAATGAAAAATGTTACATATATTACATCATATATATTATAGGCAGTGCACAGAAATGGCTAAAAATTAGGATGTGTGTACTGGAATAGCTGAAACTTGATATACACTTGACCTAAAGGAAGAGGCATGCAAACCCCTATTTGACCTGACCTCTGCTTTCTTCCCCAATCCTAAGAGTCACCATCATTACTTCACTTCTACCTATGCAAGCCGCTTGGAGATTCTTCCTCCTCACCACATCACTAACTGGTGGTGCATTCGCTATGCTAGCCCTTTATTTTATGGTACTTCTTGTAGCCGGCACCCTTGTCTCCTCTAGATTCTTCCCTTCTCCTGTTAGTACCTAGCTGGTAGGCATTTATCATTCTTCAATCTTTTTCTAAATTTAGCGTCGGTATCATGTTAGTACCCAGAACAGGGTACTAACGTGGAAAAAAATGATCTTTTGTGATGGGTCAGATAAAGTCTAGGGTGTAAAATGAAGGCTCGCAGTGTAAATAAACAAAGCAAAGCAAAACAGAACAAAACAAAAAAAAGTTCATATTTATACGTCTGAAGTTTCAAAAATAATTCTGTTTGGGGATTTCAATACCTGAAATTATTTTCTTTCACACGGAGGCAATTATGTTAACCCACTGTCTAGATGAAAGGTAGACAAAGCAGAACACAGAAGGGGTGAAAATGGTAATTATGACAAACGCTAGTTTTTCCAACACGGAGGCTAACTGCACAGTTCTTAACACACTGAGCTGGGTCATTTCATTATAAAATTAAAAGTCAAATACAGCATTTTAAATGTAAAACGTTTGAGCGTTTGATGCATGACGTTTAAAGTCAAAAGTTCCCAGACTGTTGCTGCCGTTGAGGTGCTGGGACAGTTTTCAAGTTTTGTGATGCATGGTCCACAAGGCATACAAATAAATATAACATTATGCGCAAACAGCACAGCAAACACCGAACGCCCTTGTTTCAAAGTCCTCTAATGTCTGAGCCTTGAAGAACCGACTGTATTGACTTATGTTCGCTCATTCAAAAGCCTTATTCTGAAGCTCATCCCCACAGCACATGATTAAAAAAATCCTCAATGCACTTGGCCAGGAGTAAATTCTCTTAACAGAGGTACAAAGAATGCTTTCAAGGTCACTGCTGTTTTGCAGGGAAATAGTTCAGTTTTAGCGCTTTCCTCCAAAGTCCTTCGCGTGTCCAAGGCTGGAGAGAAAGGGCTGCCCGGGGGAGGTTGAGGGAAGTGACTTCACATTCTTGATTACAGAATGTCTTGTTTACCTCGGTAAAGTATCCAGTCTTTCAACGCGAAAGTGGATACAGTGAAACCGCTCTCGTGGGTCCACCTTCCAAGCTACGACTTACCCGCCAGCTAAACTTTCTGCATCCATCTGGATAGGTCAGCGCGGAAACGCTGGGTCCCGGGGTGGCGCGCTTTGCCTGACCCGGCGTCAGCTTCGGAGTTACCTGAAGCCTTCCAGCTCCTGCACCCAGAGGACAAGCTTCTTGTTTCAATTTGGTCATTTCCCTGGGGAATTGCAGCACTCGCGAGTCCCGGGTGTGGCGATGTCAAGATCGAGCTCAGGTCTCTTAGCTTTCCCGCTTCTTGCAAACCTTCCCAGCCCCGAAGCGGCGGGTGGCCCGCATCCAGAGCCGGCGGTCCAAGATCCCCTGGCTGCCAAGGACCCGACCCTTTGGCCGCTGCACGTTGCGGAAACGCTGGGCTGCGCGCACAGCGCCTCTGCGCTTCTCCCCCACTCCCGCCGCGGCGGAGGCGGATCCCCTTCCCAGCACACAAGTCCTTATATGCACTGGTTGCACCAGCCCGCCTTACTCCAGCCGCACAAATAATTAATGGGGGAGGGAGGGCGTCCCTGATACGCCCCCCCTTCTGGCTTTTCTTTTCCAGCGCTGCAGCTTTTGAACCCCGCCGAGAAACCCCCAGATGCGATTGAAAGGCAATTTTGCTGCAGTGCACAAATCGGACACACAAAACTAGAGCTTGGGTCCTTGCGAGTAAGCATGTCAAGGTTCAGGAAGAGCTCTGGGGCTCCAGGCCGACGAGCCCGCAAAAGCCTGGGCGGAAAGGGTGCTCACCCCTCCCCCTCCGCGCTGGTGTGGCAGGACCGGGTCAGGAAGCGCGGCCTCTCCCCAGCCAGAGACCACGCCTCCCCCACCCCCTCACTCCTCCCAGGAAGCGGTGATGGACAGCTCTGCGCGGCTCTCCACCCCCACCCTCCCGCTGAGTGGAGGAGTGGATGTGTCTCATTATAACAGCCAATGCAGCCGCCATCCACGCACAGGCAGAGAAGCATGTCCCATTTAAATACACCCACGCAGCCCCGGCGCCCTTAGCCGATCGGGGCGCGCAGCCCGCACGCACCGCGGCCCCGGGCTTGGAGATCCGCGCGCGCTGGGCTCCCGGACCCGGCGGACCGGCGCGGGGAGGCTCGAGCTCGGGCTCTGTGGGGCTGGAGTGGGCGGGGGAGGCTGCGCCCCGGGCCTCTGCCGCTGCACCCGCATGAGGAGGACGCGAGTGAAGTAGACCAAGGTGGAATTTCCAAGGGAGCGGCTTCGGGGTGGTTTTGATCCATTTCTCCGGCGAAGAAGTAGACATGGCGAGCGACTCGCCGGCTCGCAGCCTGGATGAAATCGATCTCTCGGCTCTGAGGGTGAGCAGAGCGTGCTTTCTGATTTCTTCCCAGTGGTTTGGGTCGGGGCGAGCGGGCTCAGTGTGTGGACTGGGGCTGGGGCCGGCCGAGGTTGGTGGGCAGCAGCGTAGAATGCACCCGGGAGGGATTCGGGATCGGATTGGATTCAGGGGTTGCCGAGGTGCTGTGCGCTGAGTCCCCACGGCAGGGGCTGTGCGGTACGCGTACTTTGGTCTGCGAGAGCTCGCGAAGCTTACGCCGTTTTCCTCTTAGACCGATATAAGAGCATTAAGACGAAAGGCTCGCGTGTGTGTGCGTGTGTGTGTGTGTACACGCCCCGGGCAGTCGTCTCGTGCCCAATGCGCGAGACCTGACTGTCTCTTCCTTCAAAAGAGAGTCCCCCGTGAATAAAGGCAGTGACCCCTCGCGTTTTCCAGCTACCTGCAAGATGACATCTGAGCCGGGCGGTCCCCGCGAGCCGAACCTGCCCTTCGACAGGGGGCAGTTCTGGCTGTTCTGGTCTTGTCCAAGGCAGCTGCGCCCCCTCCCCCTTTTCTGCCTCGAGCGAACGGGCTCCCCCTTAGCGCCCTCCTGAATGCCAGCCCGCCACTCGCCTTTACGTATGGTTTTAACTCAGCCCTGCCGTGTGTTTTCTGACTTTGTGAGGGTGACATTTCAGTTCTATGGTTGAACTTAGGCAGGTGAAAGGGATGTGTTTTCAGCTTTTCCCCAGTCAGACCGGAACTCCCTGGAGTGAGTGAGTGTGTGTGTGCGCGCGTGCCTGTGTGTGTGTGTGCGCGCTTGCTTGTGTTTTCCCCGTGTCAGTGGCCAGTTCTTTGTAGAGTGCTTCCCCTCCCCCTCACGGCTTCTCATTTACCTTCCCGTGAATTACCTCAGATGTCGTTTCATTGTATTGACTAAGACATCACTGCTATAGAGTCCATTTTGCTGTTGTTTTGAGATCAGAATATCCAGAATCCCGATGCAGCCTCGACGTTTCCCACCCTCGAGCCCCAAGCTCAGGCACACTGTTTGTGGGAAGGGGACAGAGCTTTCTTGCTATTTTAATTAGATGCTGCCTGCCAGGAAGAGGGTGAGGGGTGGTGGTGGTGGTGGAGGCAGCAGCAGGGATCTGAGAAACATTGAACATCAATCTGAGGACGACTTCTTCCTTTCCTGAAACAATAATAAAATAAAATTAAAAAAAAGAAAGCAAGTGCATATTGGTGCATGGGGTGGCTGTCGACACAGGGACTGGCGGTGTGGGTGGGGGTGGAAGTTCACTTGCTCTGCTGAGGGATGCATTGTTAGGCTGATGCGAAATCTTGAGGCCATTTACCTCAGTCTCCCATGCTTCTGATATAGCCCTTTTTCTCCTCAGATATTCTAAAGAGTTAGTTCTTTGATCAAAGAGATACTTTTTTCTTTAGTCTCAGTGAATCTCTTTTGCTCACCCCTTCTCCTTTCCCTTTAATCTGTGGGTCCAAGAGGTGAGATTTCTGCAAGGCAGTACTGAAGCTGAAAAAGAACAGGATGCCATTTGACACAGGTTGTCTCAGAGTTGGGCAGCCAAAGCTCATTCATGCGTTATTACAGTAAGCTGTCTGTTTTCCTGGTGCCCGGCATGCCACATCCAGAGCCTGTTGCCCTCTGGGCAGCTGGAGGTGGGGGTTGGTGACGGGGTGGGTGCTTTGGCCCAGTCTCTGGCTGCCTGCTTTCCTGACTGTGTTCATTTGCCCTACTTTCTGCACTGGGAGTTGCTGCTGGCGGGTTAATCAGGTGGATGGATAGCAGAGACTTGGGGAGGAGGGGAGTGGCTAAGGGGATGGGGTCTGAACAATGGGTTAGGCTGTGGTGATTTCTCTGAGCTGGAATCTCAGCAAAGCTCCTCTAATGGAAAGCGCTGATATGATTTTAAGTTGAGCTGGGACTTGTCTCTTGTGGGCTTTTTTCCTGGAGAAGGTTTTTTATGATGCCACACACAGTACCTGCAGGCTCCGGAACGGCCGAGGGGCTCTCCAGGCCCACCTTCTGCGCAGTTCACACTTAGGGAGACATGTGCTCTGACAACCCATATTTGGAAAAGATATTTTTACATGATTAAGTGAAATTGCTCTTTGGGCCTGGACTGCTCACTTAGTCCTCTGTGTACCCTAAAGAGTACAAAGACTGGGGTGGGGGGAGTGGGGGTGCATGTCAGCTAGTCAGAGTGCCTGGGGAACGGCCGACTGGAAGATTAAACGCACGTGTGGGGACAGTTGTATTCTGTGGAAAGAGGGTTCTTCCATCAGTCTTGTGGTGGGTGAGGTGTGCAGGCCGGGGTAGTTCCAAAGGCCGGTAGGTGAGCTCTGCACATCAGAGGGCAGTTCATGTCTGGCTCCCCGAATTTGCAGAGGTGGACTTAGTGAGATAAAAAGGCTCATTGGTTCCTGAACCCTTAAGGAAGCCTCCTGCTGAGAGCCTCTTGGGGAATGCCTGACCCCTGAAATGCAGCCAAGGTCAGGGGCTTCTAGGAGTATTGGCTGCAACCCCTCCCAGACTCTTGCTGTTTTGGTGGCTCTTTAATGTACACAATGGATGCTTTTTTTGGGTAAATCCTAGGTTCAGTGCGTTAAAAGCAGATTCTGTCTGGAGAGGCCTTTATCTTCCTCACTTTAGGGGCTTATTGTTCTCAGCCAGTGATCCCAGACTGGACCCAGTCTAAATTTTCTCCAGATAGGGACAATGCATAATTCAAACCAGAGCAACCAGTGACAGTACTTATTTGTATTATGCAAGATTCAGTTGGTTTTTAAACATGAAATGCAGTAGGATTTTCTTTGGTGGGAAATAATCAGAATCCAGTTTGTTTCGTCCTGATTTTTAGAGCTCAATAGAAACTGAATCTTGGGGTTGCGAAGGCATAGATGGATTTAGCTCTGGAAAGACTGCTTTTATTTAACACATGGGAAGTTGAAACCCAGAAAGGTGGAGCCTGTCGCCCAAGGTCACAGCTTAGTGTGGGTGGCGGGGTAGGAGTAGTGGGAGGGGTTGTGAGTGGTGAGAATAGTGGTTTAGGGAGGGAATCTTAAGTCTACCAACTCCTCATTCGGTGCTCTTCTCTGTAAGTCACGTTTTCTACGGTTGAATCACAAATCAATAATACATTTTCTGCGTGAGTACAAAAAAATGGCCGAGAGTAATAATTTCTCCAGGGCTACAGAATTTTATTTATCAAGCATGGGGTAACTGCTCCATGTAAATAAGCTGGTAGTGCAGACAACAACAGAGCTTTCAGACACCCTTGGAATTCATGTTGTCCAGCCTCGTTTTTTGCTCCTTTGTAGACAAAAGGTGTCTGAAGCACATAGGACAGATGTTTGTCCTGCACAGGTGGCCTCTGTCAGTAACCCATCTCCATCCGAACGTGTCCCAAGGGGTCCGTCTAGACATACACATCATTTAGATGTCTCTGCATATGAGGTTTATGGAGTCTGTGTTATTCTGCGTAATCTATGTGGCTGTGGATATTATAGATATAGTATTATGGATATAAACTCTATCCATGTGAGTGTATGAAAATGTGTGTATACATACATGAGCTACAGCAAACAAGTTACTCATTCAAACCTGGAACTTGAGTCATTCCTGTTTCAAGACATCACAACATTAAAAGATGAAAGTTGTCACCAGGGTGCTTTATTGTACATAACATGATCTCAGCCCAGAAAGCTTTTTGGAGATGAGTGTGTTTATTAACCTGAGTACCTTGGCTGTCCTTAGTTTGACGAACAGGTTAAAACATTCATGACCAGGATTTGACCACTGCTGATCTTACACTCTCAGCTTCTGCCAGGGTTCAGACATACTTTTCTACTTGAACAAAATTAGATGAACTATGTTGCTTGCTTTTCTTTCATCTTAACATTTACTACATTCTGGGCCTGGTGATATCTTTTTTCATTAGAACCCAGATGGAAGAGTTGACCTCACTGAAAGCCTTGCACACATATCTTAGCTACACTTTTCATGCTTTTGTTATCATTGGTATGAAATTTTCTTTCTGCTCCTCCTTAGAGACCGTGGGCTTAGTGAGGGCCCAGAGTCATCTTTGAGTCAAAGGCCCCGTTAGTTGAATGAATGAATGAATTCATGAATGAGTGCCTAAGTAAATGAAGTAGAATGAGCACTGGCCCCCAGGTTCTGTCTCTGTCAGCATCTTATTAGTTCTGTGACTGGCATCACTAGTCATTTAACAGTAATTAACATACAAATGGGAATGATCATACAGAACTTCTTGCCTGCTTTCAAAAACCAAATAAAATATTTATGGGAATGCTTTCAAAACCCTAAGACCCCACACAAATGTGCTATTCCATGATTAAATAGAATTTTGTGGGAAACTTGATTCCACTGTTTGATCCCAGTGATTGCACCTAGTAGAAAATGATCCTGAGCAAAGGATACCAGAGGTGTCTCTCTTGGAGAGCACTGCAACAGACCTTAGCTGCCTCTTCCCTTGTATGTGCCAATATGACCTTATATGTTTCTCTGATGTCCTCATTTGAGCTTTGCTCCAGTATCAGCGTTCATTACTTAAGAGGTAAGCTCAGCCCAGAAGCTTTTTGAAGATGACCATATCTCTAAATTTATATCAACTAGCAGCATCTTTCTTTCTTTCTCTTTCTTTTCTTTCTCTTTCTTTTTTTCTTTCCTTTCTTTCATTTCTTCCTTCCTTCCTTTTCAAAAAAACTTGCTTTTTATGTATGATCCATTATTCAAATGCAAACACATTTATTATGCCTGTGCTTTTTTTTGAGGCAGGGTCTTGCTATGTAGTTCAGCTAGACCTTGAACTCACTTCGTAGCCCAGACTGGCCTGGAACTCAAGGCAGTCCTCCTGCCTCAACCTCCTGAGCATGCCACCATGCCCACCTGCCTGTGCCTTTTCAAAAATTTTCTTTTGTTTTCTTGCAAGGTGGGGTGAACGTTAAAACGATACACAAGTAGCCCAGTACTTAAAACCTGATCGGAGGTCTCATAGGTCTTAAAGAAATCTTGAAACATGATTCATTCATTATCCTAGGACATTTAATTAAGTTTTGTCTAAAACGAGATTTTATTAAAGTTGCTCGCATTGATAACAGTAGCTTAAGATGACAGTAGCGTGGCAGTTTTTTCATTAGAAGCATTTGTTGTTTTTCAGAAATATTATGCAGGTGTTTTCTTTGCAGTGACATTTCCTCATCATCAAGTAGTTATCAGAACATCAGAGAAATATGCATAAGTATTTTTAGTATTCATCGTTAACTGGAGTAATCTTTAGTGCAAAAGCTAATATAAGTCATGGAGTTTGCTGTTTGCATAATTATGTACTTAGGAGGTCATGGAATATTTTGTCTGTGAAAGAATACCCAATGCTTTTCTTTCATGGAAATACCACATCTTCTCCCCTTATCTGTATGGTCCTTTGAAATCTTATAATTTTGAGTCTAGCTGGTTGGCCCTTTCTTCATACTGTTCTAGAATTAATTTTCCATGCCTTTCTTGTTTCAACACCATTCCTTCTTCCAGTGATAGACGTTCTCACATCCACCCAGCCTGGGGCTGCTGTAATCAAATCATGGCCACTATGCCCAGCCGAGCACAACCAGGCTCTGATTCTGTTTCTGATAGAATTTGGGATAGACTGAGTCTGAAAGATGCTTTATGTCAAATTGTTTCTTCCATTGTGTGGAGGAAGTAGTTCTCTGAGAACAGGACCTAACCTAGTTTTTAGCAGTGTGCTGAGAATTTGGAGAAAATCTCCATGGTATTTTTTGAATGAAATGTGATTTTGCTCATATATTATAAGGTTCCTAGTGAAGAGAGAGGGAGGACTGAAGTAGAAAACGTTGGTTGAATTTTCTTTGTCATTTCTTTCGTTGTGATTAGAAATTTATTTCTTGCCAGAGAAAGATGACCCCATCCTTTTCTTTTTACATGCCCAGGCTAACATTAGTGGTCTTGAGAAGGTGCCTCCTAAAATCTGAAAACACATTTTATTTCACCCCAAGGCTAAAAATCCTCTTAGTATTTGTTGCATGGGTCCCTTTGTCTGCTCTTCTATGCACCCCGGTGGTTGCTGTCCTCGGCAGCACTCATGATGAGACCTACCTCCTATGCCTCCACCTCTAGCCCCCTCACCAATCTCTTTCGTATACTACAGCCACATTAGCCTTCCTAAAGCACAGTTCCAGTCTGTTTAAATCTGTTTTGAGGCATTGCCTTTCTCTTCCAAGGACTATACTTTAGCATAGACCAAAGATTAGTACAGACTGAAGATTATACCTTAGCATGTTGTCAAGACCAGCTATCACTCAGCTTGGTCTCCGACCACGCTCTACAGTTTGCATGACCACCATGCCACTGCCACAGGCAGTGCCTTCTGATGGATGCTCTTCAGGGACACCCTGCCTTCTTCTCCTCTGTACCTACTTCCCTAACAATAAGCATGCATGTGTTATGCTTTCCATACAATTGTCCCTAATTCTCTCAGGTAGAAGGTCTCCCTCCCACTTACTGACTCCCTGGCACCTCCTTCATCGTACTCAGGGTTTCTGTCATGGATTATATTCCTGACTAGACAATAAGCTTTGTGAAGGCAGTGTGTGCATTTGACTTTCTTAAGATCCTCACTGGTGTATTTTACACAAGTAAACAAACATTAAACCGACAAAGTACATAATGTACAGCCCCTTCCGAAGGACCTGCATGGTGCTACCTAGAAAGGAAGGGTACAGAAAGCCCAAAGAGGTGGGGAAGTGTTGACAGTTGCACGATTTCAGGGAACATGAATTCCTTTATATCCTATGTTGCATGACTCCACGGGATGCCTTTTATGTAGGGTATAACTCCAGTGGCTGCCAATTATAAGAATATAATTCCAGGGACACCAATTACTAGAAATATAGTGCCCAGTTCTAAGTAGGGAATCTCTGTTTTTGGAATTTCCACACTATGGAAAATTGTCTCCATTGTCTCTATATTCTAAATTTTGAGAGATTTTAAATCCTGTGGGTTAGAATTCCAAGGCCAGTGGTGTGTGTGTGTGTGTGTGTGTATGTGCATAGGGGGTATTTTAATATTTTAAATATCCTCACATGTTTATGGTGACTATTTTTATTAAATAATAATAAAGGATAGGAAAGGTTATGCTTTTTCAATTGCCCCTTGGAGGATGACTGAATTTTTATCCTCATGAGCAGTTGGGAGATGGTGAGGTCTCATGGGGATGTTCCATATGGGAGTCAGAACCCCGAATCACCAGGCTGGGCTAGAAAATGCTGGAAGGAACTTCCAACACTGTCATTCTTCTGTAATAAACCCTGGGATATGTAAAAGAACTAGAGGCAGGACTGGCAATATTTAAACAGCCATTGAGCCTTATTCTAAGTTTTGGAGACATTAAGATATTGCACACTAAACAACTCAATGAGGTAGAAATTACCATTGAAAAGTAATAGTCTTTCTTCATTTTCAGGTGAGTTTTTTTCCCTGACCTTTAGGTTCTGATTTATGAATTAGTCCTGTTTATTTCATCTTCAAGTTTTTTTTTTTTTTTTGTACCGGGAGTTGAACTCATGACCTCACACTTGCCAGGCAGGCGCTGTGCCACTGAACCGTATCCACCGCCTTCATCTTCAGTTTTTGAAGGTGGAATAATGGAACTAAAGAGCTGATGGTGAATGGTGCTGGGTACTATATTATAGCATTACTGCTGCATATCCAGGGTAGATTTTCTATTGCTGTCTTTATAATCAGTGAAGTTAGAACCTTGGCAGTATGAATCAAGCTGAACAATTGTAGTCTTTAATGTTACGTATTTATGCAATACTAGGATTTGTTTCATTAGTGTAGTAGAAGGTACATAGAAATCTGGGTGCAATGTAAATTTGACGTAGTCTAGCATTCTGTGATTGTGTGAAATTGCATGTGGCATCTAGCATTCATTCATTCATTTTTTCTTTTCATTCATTTTTGGCACATGTTCATTGGATGACACTAATTGTTTGGGCTGAGCTCTGGGTAACACTGGCATGCTTTCTACACTCATGGTTGGCCTGAGAAAACAGTCCGGGACCATAATTTTTTTGTAACTGTATGTTTGTGAGACATAATAATGACTTTCATTTGGGGGAATTGATACATGTATGTTCAGCATTGCATCTTGATCATTTTGGTCCCTTCACACCCCCGATTATCCTTCTTCCTTTTCTTGTCCTCTTCCCCATCTGCAAAGGTCTGCTTCACTGTTTTCTACAATCTCTCCTTTATTATACTATTTAATTGAGTTATATTTTGGGTTTATTATATTTAATTTTCTATGTAGTCTTAAGTCATTCTTGACCAATTTCACTCTAGCTACACTGATCTTTTGTGAATATACCAAGTTCTTTCCTGTAGAACTCCATATCAAAAAACTTTATCACCAGACTTTTACATGGAGGATTCCATTTTATTTGGGTTTTAGGTCAGATGCTGTCTGTATTATTACTTATTTATTATTGGATTTAAAAGTTACCCCCAAACTTAGTGGCTTACAGCAACACTAACCCTTTATTATATATTGTCTTGGTTACTTTTTTCTCATTGTTGAGACAAAATAGCTGACGCACGAAGTGAAGCAAGGAAAGGTTTATTTAGCTTACAGTTTTTTGGAAGTTTCAGTCCATACTCACCCGGCTCCAAGGCAGGGTCATGTGGCTAAGGGGCAGCCGTTCATGGTGGTGGCAAGTGGCATGAGCGAACAGGGCAAAAGAGAGGAAAAAGCACGCCTTATTCCCTCCCTTATGTTGTATGCCGGCTCTGCCCCTGGGTGGGTGTAGCACTCACACTGCCAATCTCAGTGCTAGACAACGAACCAATCACAAATGCTAGATTCACCCACTTCCATGACTGCATGAGGCTTGGGGGGGCCACCTAG
>RJWT010003273.1:0-37206 GCA_004365215.1 Cuniculus paca | reverse complement strand
TATAATTTTTGAAAAAATCTTTTTTATGCTGTTTTCTTTTTGATCTCTTGTCAAAAATCAATTGAATATATTTATGTAGATATATTTCTGGGCTCTTTAATCTATTCCATTGATAAATCTATTCTTTCACCAGTAGAAAACTGTTTCATTTACTGTAGTTTTGTAGTAACTTGTAATGCTGGATAGTGTTAGTCTGCCATCTTTGTACTTTCAATGTTTTTTGGCTTTGGTGAATCTTTTACCTGTCTGCATAAACCTTAAAAATTTAATTTATTGATATCCATGGAATAACTTTCTGGGATGTTTATTGAGTTTTCATTGAATTTATAGACTAATTTGAGAAGAACTGACATCTTGACAATACCAAAGTTCCTTACTTCTTTCATTACTTGCATTATAACATTTTAGGTTTTCTTATAGGGAGCTTATCTGTATTATGTTAGATTTATACTTAAGTATTTAATTGAGTGTGAATAAATAATATTGTTTTTAATTTCAAATTTTAAACATTGTTTTATTCTATATGTTAATATGCTTTTGAGAATTTTTGTATTTTTAATCATAAAAAATACAGACCTATAGTTTTTTTATAATGTATTCTTTGGGTTTGTTATTAGAATAATGCCATGCACAAACAGTGAGTTGCAAAATACTCTTTCCACTTCTATTCCCTCAAAGAAATGATAGAATATTAATGTAATGCTGTCTTTAAATGTTTAATGGAATTTACCAGTGAGTCTACTTGGGCCTATTAATTTCTGTTCAGAAGTGATTAACTTTTAATTCACTTTCTTTATTAAATCTACAAACATTAAGATTGGCTATTCCTTCTTGTATGAGTTTTGACAAACTATGACTTTTAAAGAATTGTTCTAGTTCACCCAGGTTGTCACATTTGTGAGAATAACTTTGTTTACAATACTCCATTATTACCTTTCTAATTCCCATGTTGTCAATAGTGATGTTTCCACTAAGCTATTGTGCTTTTCATAAGCAACTGTAGATTCACATATTCTTGTTCATTCATCTCCCTTCTCAGTTTTACTCAGGAGGAACGCAATAATCAACTAATGGTTAGGTATGTAGTGTCCATAGTTGAATTAGATGTGCTTAGTGGCTCCCAAGTTTTAGAGAGGTGGATTGAGAGATGATTACTAGCATGTCTTGTTTTAGGAAAAATGATCTAAATTTTATAATGTTCATGGTTGTACAACTCTGAAAGTATGTTGAAATCTCTGAATCATACAGTTTTTTTTGCAAATTGTTTAGTAAGCAAATTTTAGTCCAAGGAAGCTGTTATTTTAACAAGAAAAATAGGAGACAATTTAACATTTGATTAATCAATAGTACAGTAATTATGGAATTACTGTAACTCTCAGAATATTATTCTAGAAATGCTAGATAAAAATTTCCTCTGGGAAGTGTTTTAAAATAGTGAAGAGGAAATCAGAAATTGTTGCCTAAAAACAACAATTTCATAGTCACCCAATATTCAACACCCACTTCATATATTTACCAGACTCATTCAGTTTTAGTTATTGTAAATAGGGCAACTTCTAAGTTTTAGAATAATAGTTTCTTATTTTTATACTAGTAGGAATATTTTATGAAAATTGATTACAATTTAAATTTATAAAGTTAGAACTTTGTGAAAGCAGTAGTAATGGGCTTGAGAGATATTTTAAATGAAGAGATTGACCTAGTATTTATCTAGTTTATTAATAATACTGATGGTAGTATTGCTGAGTTGTAGATAATGCACCAACTCATGAGAAAACAACTGTTATGACTCATGTCTAGATGTCTCCCCAGAGCCTCATGCAGTCATAGGTGGGACTTTTTGCAACTGGCTGGATCTAGAGCGTGTGCTGCTGGGATCAAGGATGTGATGCTGGGATTGATTTATGAGGCAGTGCAAGGATTAAAGTTGCCCCACCCTGAATGTGACAGCGACCTACCCTAAGGGTCACTATCCTGGACAGGATAAAAGGCACACAAAGAGGCCTACAACTATCAATTGCTATTTTGCTGCTTTGCTGCCCTTTGCCTAACACAAATTACTTTTCCTCCATGATTCTCCTCTGCCATACCTTCCTGCTTTGGGACAAGCTACTTATGAGCTAAAACCCCCGCAAATTGTGAGCTGAAATAAATCATTCCTCCTTTAACTTTGGGTGTTAGTATTTTGTTTCAGCAATGAAAAAGTAACTAAGACAACAACGTAAGGCATACTCAGTATAGGAACAAGATAGAAGTCAACAGTATCCCAAACAAGTCAGTAAATATCTTTCGATAAGTATGTCTTCATTTGTATTCAGAGGTTTGGAAAGAAGCAGTTGACTAAACCCAGAAGAATTCAACGTGTATTAGCTTTCCATCAGTAGAGCAAATGCCAGAGACAATGAACTTCAATGAAAAAAGGTCATGAAGTTTTGAGTCCAGGATCCATGATCTCAGTTGTTCAGAGCCTATGGTGAGACCCTTATCATGTAGTAGTTTATGGTACAGCAAAACTGCTCACTTCATGTTTAGGAATTGAGAAAAAAAGAGCCCTGGATCTTACACTCACCTCAAGATCATTCTCCCTAATGATATAAAGGCCTCCCACTGGGTCCCAAATCTTAAAAGTTTTACCACTTCCCAAGGGTGCCATATTGAGGACAAAGTTTCTACCATATAGTTCATTTGAGGAGATATCAAATCCAAATTATAATACAATGTGAACTATTAGGTGACATGTAAGTCAAAGAATTTCTATTGTAGGAGGCAGAAGAGTAACAGAACACATTCATTTTGATCCCAATTTCTCATTTAAAATTTATGAGAATGTATGGATAATTTTTATTTGTATTGTAGCATTATAATGTAGATGAAATTTGACAGTACAAGAGAAATACATGAAGAGAAAATGTGTACATAGTCATTGTTTTCCTTTATAATATTTTGCAAGCAAGTAATCCAGGATAATATTCATTTCCCCAATACATTTCCACACATCCACATTGTGTTAAACCTGATTAAGGGAAGACAGATTGAGTACTTAAAACTAAATTGTTTCTTAACATAGCACTATTCAGAAACATTGACCCAAATACTGCCTTCCTTCCTTGAGAAGCTAAAAGATATTTCGGGGTTTCTTTTTCTATTTAATTATACTTAGATTTAATTAATTCTACATAATTCAGCTGATTTCCATCATTATAAAACATTGTGTTATGCATTCGGAGAATAAATAAGTCCTGATTCTATCAGGAAGTCACCAAAAGATGAAAGTTGCTGATTCTTTAAATTAAAATACAATGGTATTTACTAGAGAAATTAACTCCAAAACATTCCATATTCTTACATTTCTTCTAATAATTCTTAAATAACTAGCAATCGGTTGATCCTCAGGAGCCTGCCTTCAGCCTTTTCTCTGTCTCACCACAGTGCTTGTTTTACTCTAGCCCAACCCCAGTGTGGTCTGTCATTCTTTGTAAGCAAAAAAATCTTTCCTCTGAATGTTTAGAGATCTTTCAGTGACATATGTTGTCCATCTTGATCTTGGCCATTTTCCTAAACTGGTGTTTTGTATTCTTGATCTCTTTATCCTTTCCCTAGTTCAGGTCTCTTGGATTCAATACAGTGATTCACCTGTCTAAGTATACTCTTACTGTGTAATTTGCTGACTGAATATTTTGCATTATGTGGGATATATGAGTAAATTTTCAATGGTGAATAAATTCTCTATGGAAACGTATGAAACTTCATTTGTATTGAGCATCATAACAGTATGGTATAGTATTATTGGCATAAAATTCCTTCTGAAATTATTTCCATCCATTATTCCACTCATAATTATTATCACTTTTGAAGCACAGGACCCAAGTATGTTTATGTAATTTCTTTCAGTTCAATAGTTCAAATGGAGAAAAAAGTTGAAAAATTAAGCCATTGTACCCCATCTAAAAGAGGCACATATAATTCAAAACAATACATATTATAATCATAACTGTGCTATTTACATTGCTAAAAAGTAAAATATTAATCATATTTCTTTACATAGTAACTTACGAAATTAATTATTGATACATATTTTGGCCAATAAAATAAATGAGTACTACATCTCAGACTTTACCAATAATTAGATTAGATATTAATTAATTAAAATTTTTGGTAAAGCTATATAGATAATACACCTTCAAGTGAGAGCAACTCTTTTGAAGATGCCTTGTACTGAAGTTTAGGTTAAGCATAAATTATAATTATCCTGAGTAAGCAAATATACTTACCACATTTGCAGGCTAAATCTTTTTCTTTCTTTTAAAACCAAAAACAAAAGGATAAAAATGACACAGAATTTAGAAAAACATAGGAAATTTCTTAAGAGGTATTTTCTGCCTTACTTTTACTAAAGTAAAATTAATAAATCAGAATAAATATAGATCTGAACTTGAAGTTTTTTGTTCCAAATTCAAAATCAAATTTAGTAATTGGTTTCTGTCACATTAAATAATGCATATTCAGCACATTTGATTGGTTTTGCACATCTATATTTAATTTACAACCTATTTTATTGTTATTTAAAAGTTACACTAAGAGTTCTGTGTCTGTTGTTACACTCATTCATTTTTAAGCAGCATTAAAATAATTATAACATACTTTGACACAAAATCCAGTGAAAATTCATACAATAATTTCACTTGATATCACTGAAGTTTCAGGGACACTGCAAAATAACTGAATTAACAGATAAGTGAAGTGTCAAACTCTGAATAAGATAAAGTGACTAGACAATTATAAATGACTTACATTTTTAACTTTCACTAATATTAACATAAGAACAAAGAGCAAAGTATTTACAGGAGCATATGTCTATGCTATGAATAGTTAATAAGAAATGTCATTTGTATATGTAAATAGCACACAAAATACCTTTATAATTGTCACTTTTATCATAGCATCTTGGTCATTTATTGCCTATTTTCTTACAAATTAGGCCAGACACAAAACTGAAATTAATCAACTAGTTCACCAAATAGTTTCATTTTGACTGCTTTAAAATGAAGCAACCTGTAAGTAAAAATAATTTAAAAATCATGATTAGCTTTTATTTCTCCAAAGTATTTTGTTTCTATACTATATCTAATATTTGTAATAAATTCTCTTCATATGAGCTATGTTAAGAAATGGAAATTCTGTCAATTGTAATGTTAATAATAGAAAATTTTAATTTCATTCTTCAAGTGAGGTTAGGTTTTAATATCTTAAATAAGTTACTTTTATATGGCATATTAAAAATGTACTATAGAATTTTACAAACTGCAGCATTCAAAACTGAAATACTGCATCTTTCTGTGGGCAGCTGCTTTTACTTACATGAGAATGTGTGTGTGTGCGTGCATGTGTGTGTGTGTATGTGTGCGTGTTTTGTATAACCATAAGTATCATTTTAAATGTGCTTTAACAGTTTCAAATATTTACTACAGTCATGAGTTGCTGGCTTATCAAGAAATAATGAGTGGTGCACACAGCATTTATTCAATTACAAGAAAAAGTCAGGGTTAAATTAAATAGCAATTGTGTCATATGAACTGAGTAACAAATAGTTACTCAGTTGAAATACTAAAGATAAATTAAAATGAGAAAGATGTTTGGCTCATTAAAAAGATGCAAATAATATTAGCATCAAAGAGTTTTGGCTTTCGATATTGGCCTATGTGATTTAGATATGTGTTCATATGAACCATAATGTATCATTAGTTTTGCCCAAATGATTTAATAAAAAAAATACAAAGAGAATATGTTACACTAAGGAAGATTCTCCATTGGGAGGTAAAGCTTGCAATATTTAGCCCTGAGATTATGTAATAGGAAGATGGTAACTAAGATTACAACAATGAAAAAAGAAGCTGAATGTGTGTTTAGCAAATAATAATGACTTATAAAGCTATTTAGAAATTTGATCACAGGAAAAAAATTAAAAATTATCTGGAGCTCACACATAAAGCAGGCTGCCTCTGGAATAGATCTCACGTCACTTCTTTTTATTGCTGGCTGTCATCATGGTGGTATTCTGGATTAATTTTAAATTTTCTAAATGATAAGCATTTGATAGAATTCATATATTAAATAAGATTTTCTGTAAACTATTAGGATAAGAAGGCATTAAAACTAAATCTACAGTTTTAAAATTTATTTGCAAGAATGAAGATGTTTAAAATTCAAATGCATACTGGCAACCCCTTTTTGTAAAATATTGAAAGAGCAATCTCAGGAGAATGGAGGTATTTATGTTTATGTGTTTTAGTACAACTGGGAGAACAGTAATGTACAATATATGTGGCATTATTCAATGAGTTCATTTTTGCCAAAAAAAAGAAATTTTCCTTGCTAGCGGAACACTCAGAATACAGATACATGAAAATGAAAAATGAAAAACAATAAACGTAAATAAAACATTACTGTAGCGTTTCCTTTGTTGGCTTTTCCACTATTTCTGCAGTCAAGACTGATGACAAATAGTAGTTTCATTTCAACAATGGAGAGTGGAGTATTTTTTAAAGCAGTAGTCTAGAGAATAAATTTTTTAAAGTCAAAAGCCCAACAAAAGCCAAAAAAGAAAATATGTATATACAGTATGCTTTTGAAATGATAAAAATGTCCAAATTATTTTTCTGCTCTGAGGTATTTTCAGTATAACTTGCAAGAAACTATAACTCAATATAATTATTTGTTTGATGTCAAAAAGTCTAATAAATTTTAAATGGGCAAAATTACTTTCACTATGCAGTGGGATCTCTAGAATTATTTGCATCAATAAGGGTGTGGAAATTTGTCATTGAAGAGGATTTGAACAATGATAATTAAAGAAGTTCACCTGTAGAAAACATTAAGGCTTCCAACAATGCAAATGAAAATGATTTTTGTTCACTGTGATGCAAATTACTTTTTTCTTTTTCTTTTCTTTTTTTTTTTTTAAACTGAGAATCAAACTCAAGACCTCATACTTGCCACTGAGCTAAATCCCTGGCAATTTGAACTACTCTGAATGTCCTTTGTCTCCACTCGTTGACTTAATAAGTTGACCAAAACTGACCAAAATCTTTGACAAATTTTCATTTTATGTTTGTATACAAATCATAGATTTATCTTTTTGAAATTATCACTAATGGTAAGTGAATTATGACTGAAAGAACCATAAGATAAAAATATGAGAGAAATTGGTCTTAACATGTGGGCAGGTAAATTATTGTATTATGTTGCTCTCAGTGCTGCTTCTTTCTCTCTGTTAAAGCTTTTGATGAGTTTTTATTTTCACATAATTGAAATAAGTGTTGTAAATTTTAGAATGTAGGCATGGTCCCATCTACATAATTGAGTTCACTATGCAAGATTTGTGATTAATTGCTTAGATGAATATGGAGTGGGAGGGATTAAATACACCGGAGGTGTCAGAAACTTGGAAGAAATTGGGAGAAAGAATGACTTCCTTGGGACAGAACTGCAGTAGTGGTAACTCTAGTATCTCCATTCTTGATCATCATTCTGCTTTGTGGCTGCCAGAATAATTAAAGAAGTAGGGAAATAGATTTTGTTACTATTGTGCTCTTAAGTTTTCACTAAAGTTGATTAATGCTTTCTTTACACTTGCACTGGGCTGCTGTACATTTCCTTTGTAACTAATTAGGTTGAACAAGCAAGGAGTGCTGCCGAGTTGGTATTTTACAAAGAATAACTCCTGAGAGATCAAGATGCTTCTTCGTGCAGCTAAATGTAGAAAATTAGCATGCAGAAGGCATTTTCATTCATTTGCCATTTTAGCAATATTCATTGAGAGCTTACTGTTTTCACTATAGCTATCTAGGAAAAAAGAATATTCAGGTAACACCCTGGATATAGAAGACTTCTTTTAAATTCAGAAAAGACAAAGACCAGTGTGAAGAGAACTAAGTAATTGGTAGGAAAAGTAACAGGGGCTTAGGTCAGAGAAGCAAAAGAGACAGATGTAGAGTTTAAAGTAATTCGTACATAGATACAGAGTTTAAAATGATTTGTCCTTGACTCTCCTTCGCATACTCCTCCATTTACAAGAAGAGACAAGGGAGATGGTATGTAAGAAGAATTTCCCTATTGTTTAGGAGCACTTGTTGAATTCATTACTGAAGTGAGAAGAATAAAGTCATAGAGTACAGGGTGCTGGTTTTCTAAGTATATGACAGAGAGCTTTCAAACATGAAAGCAGAAAGCCCATCTCTTGGTTTTTGGTTAGTTAAGAGTAAACACTACTGCAATTTATGAACTTGGTAGTGAAGATTTTGATAAAATATGATCTGTTGGAGCAGATAAGGAAACAGTGAGTGTGAGTGGATGAAAAATGGAGGAAAACAGTAAATATCTCAAATTTTGGTATGGAGAGGATGTAAGAGAAATTTTAGAGGATGTAAGAGTATGTAGAAGCCTAACAAGGCAAATGAGTGAATATATGGTAAGAAATAAAATATGAGCAAATGTATCAGCATACATTTATTTTGAGATCAACAATTTCTCTGTAGAAAAAAGTGTATGTGACACAACAGAAAACAATGCTGAAAAGCATATTGCGCCAGATTTTGGAAGACCTTTAAGAGGAATGATTATTGAATTTGGACTGTATTTTGGATGTAGTAGTCATTACTGTTTATTTGGAGCATTTACACAATATTTAGTTTTGAATGTTGCTGTTTCTGAATACTAAAGGCTGAACCCAAAGCACTGTAGTAGTGAGCTAATTTGATTGTCCTTTATATATTTTTATTCAGACATAACATCTCAAACAGACTGGACTCAGCATCTCAAAACAGCTAGGTCACAGACATGTGCCATATAAGACAGTCTAAATTAGTATTTTAGAATAAATAGTTTTCAAAATTATTTAAAAGGTAGAATTTGAAATTGTTTACATCATTAAGAAAACTAATAATCTAGGTATAGTTGATGAGGTCAGAAGTAATGGAAAGGAATGAAATTTGTACTGTTTTAGAAATAGTGGTTCAACTATATTTACAAATCCATAAATCATTAACTGTGGCAAATGACTATAGATTAATAACTATGAAGAAAATGAGGTTTAAAAGAAAGGATTGAAATTTCTAGCCCTTAATTGTTAAGAGAATATTGATTTTTAGGTGACTGAGGATATATATAGACAGATAATCATGATATATTCAGTGTGTTTAATATTGTTTAAAGAGAGATTCTGTTAAGCCAATTTAAAATTGGCTCACATGTACATTTGCAAATATATAGTGTTTGAATAGAGGGTGTGAATTTTAGTACAATAATAAAACAAATGGAATGCTTATTTAAAGTATGAGGACAAATCAAGAAATAAAATAGGTTGTTCTTATTATATGAAGTTTCTCTAAAACATTATTGAACAATATTTAAAGTACAGTATACTCATCTTGGATACCATTCTTGTCAGTTTGTTCTTTAAATTATTATGTCTAACACAATATCTTGGTCATCATAAACATGTTTTTTCTTTTCCTGAAATGGTTTTACCTGTAGTAAGTCTAACTTCTATAAAGTAAGGTATGGGGTATAGTACAAACCTAACTTATCTTTATCATTTATGTATGTCATCCAGACACTGAAAATATATTTTATGCTGTTTTAGATTTATAAAATTTTGAATGAACAATAGTTGCCTTTCATTAATTCAATCGATTGATTGGACGCATTCTGTGTAAGAAGAACTGAATTAGATGTAGAAGTGGAAAGGAGTGCAGCACAGAGTTTAGTGTGCAAGTCAAATGGCTGAACAATCGCAACAGTGATTCCAAACAGTGCTATGATGTAGTCACTCCGAGAGTTCTGTAAGGCTGTACAAAATGGTTTCAAGCTGACATTACAGGATCAATGTTTGAAGCATGCAGAATTAGATACAGCTAAAGTTGAAGGCATTGCAGAGCAGAGATGTAGGAAACAGCCTGCACAGAGGAACAAAGAGGTGTGTTCAGAATTTCAAGTAGCTCCATATGCCAGAAATGAAAAGTAAATATAATTCAATGTTAGAATATAGAAGATTCCATGTTCTTTGAACTCTCTTTTATTCACTTTGCCTTTGTTCGTTCCCTGTATTTTTCCTGTCTTTTGGAAGTTTCAGTGTCTCCAAGGAGCATCTTGTGCATCCAGAGAAACAGGTTTAGTGAAAATCATGAAACATTAAAGCTAGAAAAAGTATTTAAATATAACATTAAACCCACTATTTTCCAGATAAAATTTTCAAACAAAGTTGAACTTTCAGTTTATAAGTTGAAAATAGCTTTCAAAAATGACTAGAAGCTGACTTCCTGCTTTAATTTCAGATTTCTTACTAAAGACGTAGTTGATCATATCCTATCGTTCACTCAGATTTACAACCGACTGCACACTTTGGCCTTTTAATTCTAACATTTACTGGATAAAGCTACTTTTTAGAATAAAATATTAGTCTCTCAGTTTAGTTCAACCTGAATCCAATCATTTGGTTATAAAATAATTTTTTAGTTCTAATTCCTTAGTAGGCAGGATTGGTGTACATGTTGAGGCTTAATATTTCTTGATTATAATATACATATTTAAATCATCCACTAAGGTATGCATGACCATGAATTCTGCTTCTCCAAGGTAAGGCCAAGTTTACATCTGGTGTCTTAAATATAATTACTAACAAAGTAGACAGAGATCTTGCTTTGGTTTATTGTCTTCTTACTGGGACACAATACTAGACACTTGTAATTTAAAGAATATGTTTACTTTGGCTCATAGTTTTAGGGAATTTTGTCTGTTACTGGCAAGCTCCACATCAAGAACATCATGGACAGGAGCATGGCTGCACAAAACTGCTAAGCTTATGGAGGCCAGGAAGCAGAACATGGGAATAGAGCATCAGGACCAAATGCAGATCTGGAGAGCACACCTCCATGACTCACCCAGACACATCTAGAAGTGTGCTCCACCAAACTTCTGCTTGGATCTCAAAGTGAATCATGTTGATATTCCACTATTATCATCAATTAACATGGGTCATAATTCTTCTAAATCCCATGCAAAATTTTTGCAATAAAATAAAAATATAGTAATGATTACAGTCTCAACATTTCAAATAATTTTCAAAAGTCAGAATGGAGTTTCTTCTGAGACTCATTGCAAACTCTTACCTGTGGATCTATAAACACAAAAGGTATGTTATAAAATTTCAAAGTACTATGGCACAAAGTAAACATGCCCATTTCAAAAGAAATGAAGAGGTGAGTTAAAGATAAAAGACCAAAACACAACCCAAACTCAGCAGGGCAAATATTATATCGGGCAACCAACACACGTGGTAATTCCAAGAAGACTTGAGAGGCACCCATTTTTTTGACTTTACAGGGTGCAGCCAACAGTGTCTCTGTCTTTGGACTAGTTCTACTAACTGCTTATGTCTTACCTCAACACACAGTCTACATTCCTGGTATCTCCAAATTCCTGAGGTATCAACTGGATACTTGGCTTCATTCCTACAGTTTCACACACTGCCCTTTAAGATGTCCTTGCCTGCCCTTCCAGACTTTCCTTTGAAATCTGAGTGGAAGCCTCCCTGACCCCGTAACTCAAGCTTTCTGCACACTTACAAAATAAGCACCATCCCAGGTTGACCAGAGGCCACTTTAATCTTGTTCCACCCCCTTATGCTTTCACATCTACTAAAGATGTATGAAAATGGGTTAAAAAAGTTCTATAACCACTGCTTCACCTCATAATCCCCATCACATTCTTTAGCCCTGCTACTGACAGATAACCACTATACCCTGCATCTCTTAAGCCTTATGTCTAGCAGGTAGCCACAGCTCCTTTTCACTAAAATTTTTCCCTGAAGGAACCATTTTGAACTATCCCCTTCATAACCCTCTCAGTCATGTAAATGGTCTCATAACCTGTATGACAGTGACCAGTCTAGTCTAAGGGCCAGGGTAGTCCCTCTCAGGTTTGTTTTAAATAAACCTGTCCTGAAATGCAAAGCTCAGATCTTTGTTCCTCCGTTTGTCCTAACACTTTCACTAGTATGGACAGTCACCAGACCCTTAGACCAGGGCACCAGCAACCTCTCAGAGATAGTATGGCTGAAGATGGTGCAATAAACTGTGGAGAACCAGTTCCCTAAGAGGTCTTTTTTAAACATGAGTTCAAGGGAATCTCTTCTCAAATGAAATTTTCACACTATTTCCCTCTTGAGTCCTTTCATGGGGGCAGAGTCTTTCTGATTCCTGAGATGTCCTCAGGTGCCCATCTTTCACTGTGTATTAAGTAACTGATTCCTTTTTAATGGCCTGAATTTCATTAGCAGCTACACTTTTTTGTCTCCAAATTTGCATATAGCTCTTGTCGGGTCAAAATTTAAGTTTTTCAAATACTTCTGGTGTTCTTTTCAAATCTAATTCTCACTATAATTCTGGCAAACATACAAAAAAAAAACAAAACAGCAACACTCATGACGTAGTGAAATTTTGGATTGCCTTGAAGCTCCCTTAGTCTAATCGATCAGTCTATGAACTTTAATCTCAATCTGTCAGAAATTCTCAGGACATGGGAAAACTATAGACAGATTTTTTTTTTTTGTCCAGGATTAAAAGTTACTGAGTTTTCTCTACTTTCCAGAAATGTGATTACTCTTGTTTAGCAAAGTAAACCAAAATCCTCTCCAATATAAGCCAATAAATTACATATTCTTATTTGAGTTGAGCAAATTAGGGAAAAGGAGAAATGTAATAAGCAAATGAAAACTTAAAAGTTTAATGAAATAAAAAGATTTTTAAAAACTCTTTAAAATTTGTTAGATTAGGATAAAATTTTCAGAATTGAAGTATCACAAATCCAGCAAAGCTTTTTAACATATGTGTTCAATGGTAAATAGTTTTATATTGAATAAATCTGTGCATTATTAGGGAAATAATCTTATATGTAAAATAAAATTTTCATATTTTAGATGAACTGGTAAGATGAATACATCAATGGACTACAAGATGTTATGCATATATAATCTCTCAACAAAAATCTTCAATTAAAAATATATCTTTCTTATCTCAGTAAAAATATATAATGAAACATACCCAAGAACAAAATACATAAGTGGAAATAAAATATGTTTACATAAACCAAAAAAACATGAAAATAATGATGTAGAAATAAGAATAAAATAAATGGCAGGCATTAGCCCTTACACATCATTCATTATATCTTTTAATGCAAATGATATATTATGTTTTGTTATTATGTTATTAAATGTAAACAGATTAAAAATACAAGTGAGGGTCAGAGATTCGCATAGTAGATTAAAACATATGACCTAACTATATTTTATTATAAGAATCTCACATCAAAAAGAGTTGATCTTCATTTCTATCAGCATAATATTTTCAAATTATCTCAAATAAGTTTTAACACATATATAGACCAATCCATTCAAAAGTATCCAGCCTTTTCAGCAAGCGGTATTGAAACAGCCGGCTATCCAGATACAAAATAAATTATCAAAGAAACTAAAAGTAAAAAAAAAAATCTGCCCTATTACATAACTTATGCAAAAATTAGCTTAAAATGGATCAGGGACTTAAATACAAAATATAAATAGTAAACTTTTAAAAAGCATTTACAAAAATTGCTAGTAGTATCTAGAACCAGCAAGCAAGTTCTTAGCATCAAAGCATAATCCATAAACATAAAAATTGTTGAAAAGAAAAATTATGTAAAATTAATAAAAATAATACAAACCAGAGGGAAATTTTTGTAAGGTCTGTATCTTATAAAAAGACTTGGTATACAAAATAAATAATGCACTAAAAATTAATAAACAATACAGCAGAAAATGAGATGGGTAAAATAAAATCTTATTTCATTGAAGAAGATATCCCTGTGCTAAAAATGATCCTTAATGTCATGAACAATCTAAATATATATAAACAATATAAATTAATAATACAAAGGTATAACACCAATAAGAATATAACACTTTTAAGAAACATGAGACTAAGTTATTGACAACAAATGATGTCTGCGAGCATGTAGAGCCTGAATAAAGCAAGTAACACTGGTAGACTAGTAAAATTGAACAGCGAATCTTGAAAAGACTTTAGTATTGTCTTTAAAAATCTGAACATGCAACTGCCACATAACTCACAAATTTGTACTTTTAAATACATATCCCAGAAAAATTAAGACTTTTATTCACTTAAAAGCCTGTATCAAGGACTTTAGAACTTTTATCTGTAATAATAGTGAAGCTATCTTATGTTCTTCAATATGTAAATGTAATATGCATGTTCATATCATTATTACTCAGCAATAGAAAATTATCTGAATTCACTTCCTTAGATATATTCCCAGAACACTATTCTGAGTGGGGAAAAAGGCAATCCTGAAAGTTTGCATGATGTATGATTCCATTTACATAACATTCTTTTTTTTTAACATAACATTCTTGAAATGGAAAATTTCAAGAATAAAAACAAATAGGTAGTTTATACTACCTACATAAAAAGCAGGTGTAGGTAGGATGGACATGTGTGATTGTATAAGGTAACATGAGGAGTCTGTGTGGTGACTAAAATGTTCCTTTATTTACCTGTATTGATGGCAATAACTGAGTTTTAATATTATGCCACAGAATTGTAAGTATTATTATCAGGTGAAAATAGGTAAAGGGTACGCATGATCTTTCTGTAGTATTTCTTACTGAACATAAATTTACAATAACTCAAATTAAAAGGCTTTTTAAAAAATAATAACCTGACTCACATTTTTACATTTGAATTCCTAGAAATATTTACATAATGGGTCAATTCAGAGCAACTAGATAGGACAATGTTAGGAACAAAGACACAAATATATGATCAACAGAACCTAGACTAAGATTAGAGAAAATACTATTGCATTTCAAAATTATTTATGATTTTATTTACACATTTACTTTAATTTTACACTCCACATTATTTTACAAGCTATAAATTTGAGATTATAAAATAACAAAATTATTAAAACTCCAAAATAATTGAAACAAAATTATGAGTACTGCATACATAGCTGTCACTGTTATTGCTCAGTTGGTTGCTGTAAAATCATTTTCTCCATTCTTTCAACTGTCTCTGACAACTATTTTGAAACATACAGGGGTTAAAATAATTGAAAAGGAATGGTAAATACTGGATTGACCTCAGGAAATTTTGACATGATAATCTGAAGTTTTAAACCCTACCTTGCCATCATACACAGTACCTGAATTTTTAGTCCCTACGCCTTCTTTTTCTCCTTCTGATTCTCAATCCTCCTCCTCTTTCTCTTCCTCTTCATTTTCTTTCTTTTCTCCTTTGCCTTTTCCTCCTCCTCTTTTTCTTTTGTAACCAAACTAGAAATGCTTTACTTTAATAAATTATAAAAGGATATTTTGAATAGTAAGTTGGTGTTTGACAACTTTCCTCTGGTGAAGCATTTCTGAAGCTCTCAGTTTAAAAAAAATACATATATTTATTATATCTACATACCTACCATATATTTATACATACTATATAAAAATACAAACATTATATTAGGACTAAATATATACAAATACATATATGCATACTATGTGGTATATATGGCATAATATACAAAATAAAAAGTGAAGAGTAAAGAACATATATACCATATGGCATGTTTGTATGTATATAGTGTTTATGTAGAAACGGTGTGTACGTTTGCCCTACATTTTGCCATCTTTCTTCCCGTGACCACCACCATTCTCTTTGTTCTGAATGACAGAATATTTTCATTATCAGTTCTAGAAGTTGATTTAACTGAAAATCAATTCAAAATCTATCCACCTGAGACAATCATTTTCTAAACGTAGGACAAAAAGAAATTCTCTTGTCTATCTTCAAATTTCAAAGCATATCATGTAGAAGGTGATACATCAACCTCTTCCAAGATCAAAATTTTAAAACTATGAAAATTTGATCAACTCTAAAATTATTTTAGAACAAAAATTATTTCTATAAATTTTCTGGTGTTCAGATTATATAAATTTGCTTATTCCATATGTTAAAACCTTATTTTGCATAATGTTATAATACCAGGAAAATTCTGTTAGGAAAATGTTGTAGTTCTTTTTGGTCTTTTTTTTTTCTTTAACTATTTTCTTTTTTTTTTTGGTACCGGACATCAAACTCAGGACCTCGTGCATGCCAGACAGGCACTGCGATCTGAGCTACACCCCCGGTCCTATGGTTCTTTTTGAATGTTTTGTTAAATTGTTCTACAGCATCAATAATAATTGCATGCAATATCCCTTTTTTCAAATTCTGTTGCTTTAAAATTATGTAATGATAGTTCTGAGTTTCATGGGCTACTTCAAATTTGCCTTTTCAAGATTCATTATTAAAATGGCATTCTTTTCTCAAAATGCATATTTTTAACTTATTTAACTTTATTGATAAGATTATTTTCATTTGTTTTTTTATATAAAAGACATACAAGTAAATGATGAAACTTTTCTTTTCCTATAAGTGAACCATTAACCAATGTGTAGCTGAAGAATAGGGTTTAGTATAGTGAGGAATGAAATCAATTCACAAGAAAGTCATCCATGAAGTGTAGCTGGTTTGTTCTCCAGTATTATATAACTTGATAGATATCATGACCACGCACCACCAAACTTTCTTGAGTAAAATTCCAATGAGACTTACAGACGCAACTATATGGTACAGTGAAGTAGAGAACATAGAGTTTTGTTAATAGGTGTCAGAGTATTCTCTTTTATTCATATTAACAAAAAAGATCAAGTCGGTGAAACGCATGATGTTCATCCTTCACATTCTGTTCACCAGACATGCATTTACTGATTGTTCAGATAGTCTAAACCTTGTATATTCTTCTTAACCTACTGTGTCATTTCTATCAGGTGGCTTGTCATCATGTGTACTCTCAGCTCCTAAATAGAGTCATTTAGCCTGAAGCAGAATCTGCATTATTTTTATATATTCCACACTATAAGAACTGGTTCCTTAAATACCTACAGTTTCCAGGAGCTGTTAGCATCTTGGAATCACATTTGGCAATGAATACATAGCTTTGCCCATGAGGCATCAATTGCAGATGAATTGGTCTCTGTAAGATGATATTATTTCCAATATTAAACTCTATGACTAAAAAGTGTGTTACTTTTAATTCTTATACTTTCACTGTATCTTGCCAAGAATAGAATGTTAGCAGATAGAGAACTAGAAAACCTTACTTTATGATTATCAAGAATTCATTGTATTTTTAGAGGCATGTGCTAAAGTTCAGTGCTTAGAACAAAAATAAAATTCATGTTTAACTTAAATATCTTATACTTTTATTCTCAGTAGGAAGTGATCAGTGAATAATGTATAGGCACTTATACAATCTACTTTTGTGATGCTTATAGAATTGGGTATTCAAAGCATGATTCTTCTAGTCATACATTATATATCATAGAGTTTAATTAAAAGTTCGCCTGCTTCACTATGTAGTAAATGATCCATGCACATTATTTCACAGTACATATATATTTCATATTACATTATGCATTTTGCAATCTAAAATATGCATTTAACTAAACAGAAAATCTATATAATTTTCAAACTGGATAAATACAGGTGGAAATTGGAAAAACAATTTTTTAATTATAGGAATGCGAAATGGGTTCTTTTAAACAATTTTTATTTGGAAATTAATTATCCTATGCTTCAATTTTGCTATACTAACAATACAGAAGTTTTTAACATGTGGCCAACACATGATATTGAGGATCATAATTCCATAATTTTTGTTCATTGCAATTCTAAGGCAGTTCTGTGAAGAGGCAAATATATTAAGTTTGTGAAATTTGACTTTCAGATGTACCTTTCATTAGCCTTTCTAATTTGGAGCTTATTAGATATTCAGTTACCATTTCTCCTTCTTAAACTCATCTCTGGAATGAACCTGGAATTTGTCATTTGCAGTTTATTAGTGTAACCTGAAGTTTCTTATGACAATGTCTTGTAGACTAAGTCCCTCTTAACATTTTCTACTAGATAATCAATTATCGTTTTAATACCTGAATGGCATAGGTCAGCTTTCTAGTGATTGTGGTCTTAATGGAGATGATTTTCTTCTCTTGTCACTCTTAAAGTTTTCCTTCTTGTTGATTTTCAGGCATTCACCTATCATTTGCTTATGTATTGTTTTCTTTATTATGCAGTTTAAGTTTGTAGACCACTTAGAATTTCTGTCTTGTCATGACTTACCAGGTTTGGAAAGTAGTTATACCATCAATAGCTTCCTGCAAAAAATGTTGTATATTACCTAAACAGAGAGATACTAAAATCTAATGTTTCAACAATTTTTATAAAAATAATTCAGCATCCACTAAAAAAGTAGCATGCACACGAAATAATCAAAGGAAAGAAAAGAAGGAAAGAAGGAAAGAAAGAAGGAAGGGAGGGAGGGAGGAAAGGAAAGAAAAATTCAAGAACTGCTACATAAATTGGAGTTAGTGAACAGAGTGTTAAGCAACTGCAATTAATGTGGTCATAAAGGAAAATGTCAAGAGAATTAGTGTCTATGTTTTGGAACTCAATAATTGAAGTTTCATATGGCATTCTCTTAAACTTATTTAAAAAATACATAAACAAATAGTTTAAATGTAAAATGTAGCTGAAGATAGTCTAGAAATATAAGAAAAAAAGAAAGCTGAAATAACTAAATATATTTCAAATGAATGGATTAAAAAGAAAGCTGTATTACTAGGCATACAGTCAATCACTTTTACCTATTAAATTCTAGTGATTTTAAACATGTATCCATCAAATAATGTAATGTAAATCTACATAAAGAAAAACCCCCAAAGCAAAAATATAGAAAGCCAAAATTATTTCAAGAGATTTCAAAAATCCATATTCAATAGTTTATTTTAAAGTGGACAAATAATAAGATATAGAAGACTGGAATAATACTATCAACCAATGTAACCTGCTTAAAATTTATTAAAGTGCCCTCAAGTAATCAGAATACCACTTTTGTTAGAAATTCAGTAAGATTAATAAAAACAATTTGATTTTCTTGACTGTAAAACAAATCTTAATATATTTTAAGCATCTCAACCATACTAGATTTAGGACACACAAATAACAAAAATATGTAAAGAAAATCCACAAATATTTGCAAACGTATGAAGTATTTATAATTAATTCAGGGACCAATGAAGAAATAAAATTGAAATTTGAAACAATATTAAAGAGAACAATAAATAATAGCACATAGAATTTTGAGTATGAAACTACAGCAGTACTCAGTAGTTACTGCAAATGTTAGAAAATATGAAATCTCAACTAATTTCCTATATTCCATATTTTTAAAGAGGATAACAATAGTACATTAGTGCAAAAACCATTAGGTAGGCAATAACAAAGAGAAATCAATAAAATAGAAAAGAACTAAACCATGGAGAAAAAAAATCTATGAAAACCAAACCTGCTCAGTGAGAAGAGCAATAAACTTGCCTTAACCCTAACCCTCTGTAAGGCTGCAAATAAAGTCATAAACTGCAAGAAACCAAAATAAGAAAAGTGTTATTTATATACATTCTATGGATATTTGAAATACAATATTATGAAGGTATAATATAGTTGAAAACTTTGAAAAAATGGAAAAAATATCTTGAAAGAGAAAATCAAGGAAAGTTCCCATAAGAGAAATATATACTTTAACCTCTATTAAAGAAATTAAAGTGTTAACACATTTACAAAGAAAACTCATATGTTTTTACTTGGAAATTCTATTAAATTGTTCATAAAGAAACAATTCCACTTTTAAAAGATTCTTCCAAAATTTTGAGAAAGAAAAACTATTCAACTCATTCTACAAAGGTAGAATGAACATGAACTCACACCAACTATATTGCAAGAAATCTGTGCAACAATAGCACTCATGAAAATAAATTTTTAAAAGTTTATTAAACTACAGCAGATTATATTTAAATAAATCTAAATGAATAATATAATTTGACAGCAGTACATATTTGAAGAATGTAATGCTAGTGTAATTAAAACACATTATGCATCACATTAGAAACTAAAAATTTATTATTATCTTAGTAGAAACTGAAGAAACAACTGACAAAATTTAGCAGTCTTTCCTGACGAAAACTGAACAAATTAGTATAAAACTATTCACTCTCAAACTGATAAAAGTTGTGCCCAAAGCCCATATAACTTATACCAAAGAAAGACTTAATGTTATAATAATAATATCAAGGAGAAATAACAGATATTCTCTTTCACCAATTCTATTCAATATTTCATTGCTGAAGTTAGCAATATCTTTATGGCAAATAATTTTTTAAAACAAATTTTGAATAGTAATAAATTGGTTTATAGTTTCACATGAAAGAATTGTTTATATGATATTGTACAAGAATCTACAAAGGCACTATAAGTATTGTAACTAGATATGAAAACAAATTTATTTATATTTTAAAACAAATTAATTTCTAGATTATTGCAATAATTGGCAATTGAAAGGAGTCATAATAGCAGCAAAGATTTGAAATGCCCATTGATAAATTTGTCTGACAATATGTTATAACTTTAGCACATAAATATGACTGAAAATAAGTAGGATTAAATGAGTTAATATATTCAAAAGCAAATTACAGTTAAGGTGCTAATGTTTTCCTAGTTGATTCGGGAAGTGATTCTGACAAAATTGTGTATGCTTAGGAAAAAGAAAAAAACTTCATCTTACACATTATACCTAAATAACATAATGCATAATGCACTTTGATGTCATACAGTAAATTGTATCCAAATATATTGTACATACAAAATTAAGTAATATGAAATGAAACAATACTGAAAATAAGTACCAATTCTAAAAAGACCCATCACCAACAATTCTGAAGAGTTCCTTCACTAGAAAGAATGAATGATGAAAAATGAAAACATCAAAAGATGATCAACATTATTACTCTTCAGAGAAATATAAACCAAAATTACAATGAAATAATATTTTATACCATTAAAGTAGTTCCCTCAATAAAATGTAGGCAACCTTGAAAAATATTGCACTTATGAATAAAAATCGAGGCTTAGATTGTTTTCCTAGAAATATTTAGCATATATTTACACAGATAAATCATTGATTCTTTGCAGTTTTCCAAAAAATAGAAGATACATTGCCATATCTAATCTCTCAGGATATTATTACCTTAATACCAAAAAGAACATGAAATTTTCTCATAAACACAAACATTAAAGATAACCTAAGTATTTTTTTTTGCGGTACCGGGGATTGAACTCACGACCTTGCTTTTGCCAGGCAGGCGCTTAGGCCGCTGAGCTAGATCCCCGGCCCTAGATAACCTAAGTATTAACAAATGTATCTGGGAATATAATTTTAGAAATTATACATTAAACAAATGAAATTAGTTTCTGGAATGTGCAGTTAGTTCAATATTTGAAAATAAGTAAAATCATTCCACTGTCAGAATGAATAAAAAATAATGTATTATCTCAAAAGATGCAGAGGAGGTATTTCATATATTCAATACTAACTGATAAAAATTAAACTCTCAGTAACATAGCAATAAACAAGTACTTCCTTAACCAATAAAAGAGAAAGTGCGTACAACCTTCTGTTACATCATACTTAATAGCAAGATAAAACTGTTCACCAAATAAGAAAGCATGCATACAGCCTACATTTACATCATGCTTAAGAGAAAGATAAAACTATTCCTCCAGTGGGTAAATAATAGTGTGTTCAATCTTTCCACCACTATCCAACACCCTATTGAAACAAGCAATATGCACAATATTTCAAGTAAAGAATAATAATGTCATGCAGACTGAAAAGGAAGAAGCAAAACACAGTTTTCAAAGTTGTGTCTATATACAACCATCTGAAGAATTTGTTTTCAAAACCTGCAAATAAGTGAGTTTGCAATATCTAGGTCAATACATATTAGTTAGCCATATTCTCATCTGAAAGGAATAAAAGAATTAAAATATAACATATAAAAAATAGCATCCTCTGTAGTAAATTAAGAGAAATGAAAATATCCATTTTATTTATGTGCAAATATTCATGTTTCATTTATAATAGCCAAATTTGGAAACAACTCTTAATGTCACAAAATTAATGGACATACAAATTTTGACTTATAAATACAATGGGATACTGTTCATCAAAATAAATGAAGTTATTATTTGAACACATAAAACCATTGATAAATCACTAAGTAATTATAATGAATAAAATAAGTCAGAGCTATTCTGGGGGGTATGGTTTAGTTGTAGACTCATTTTATACCATGCACAAGGTCCTTGTTTTTATCTTCAGTGCCTCCAAAAAATAAAAATTAAAAAATCTTCACCAGTAAAAAATATCCATAATGTATGATTTAATTTATACAAAACTTTAGAGAATACTATGTAGAAAAAAATCAATAAATTGTTAATTAAATGTTTGGATGTAAGATTGAGGTGGGTGGAATATGTGTAGTAAACAGTTTTCAAAAAGTGAATTCAGTTGAAGATTTAGCTCAGTGGCCTAAGTGCCTACCTGGAAAGCACGAGGTTGTGAGTTCAATCCCTGGTGCTGCAAAAAAAAAAAAAAGAAAGAAAAAAAAGTGAATTCAGAGAAACAGCCAGAACTTCCCCTGTGTGCCTGCCACCATCAAGGTGCTTCTTTCCCTCAGGTAACCAGTGCAGGCAGAGAGAAACAGCCAGATACACCCTGTGTGCATATAGGATGCCCTTGGAGACACACTTGCTTTCTGTGGTCAGCCAGTGCAGGCTGAGAGAATTGGACCAACAGGCCTTTGTGTACCTGCCACCACTGGGGGAGTCCTGGTATAGCCATGCTGGCTGAGAAAAGAAGTAGCCACACCACTACGCACCCATGGCCATTGCAGAAGCCTAAGTGTAGCTCCATGGATCTGGAGAAGCCCACCTATGCTCCACTGCCTTCCCAGGAACCTGAGTTTGGAGAAACTCAGGTGCCTGGCCCATTCCCCTACACCATTGAGGGCAGCCAATGCAGGAAGCACCTGGGAATGCACAATCAGCTTGTCAGGAGTAACCCAGAAAAATGTCAAGACAAAGGAGCAAAAGACAATCTTAGATATCCAGCCTACACAGAACAAGTGTGGGAGATACAGACATGGAAGTAAATGGAAGTCACACACCTAAAATCTCCAAGAGGATATCAACTGAGGTATAAACAACTTCATGAGACTGTAAAAGTAATCAGATCAGAAATAATATCTCAAGTAAAAGAGGAAATCACAAACATAATGAAAAAATGCTGAGTATATATAAAGAAGACATAGACTAAAAAAAAGACCATAGGAAAATGACAGAAACCTTGAATAAACAATATAGGAATATATTACAATGCATGAACAGATTCAAAGAGATATCCAGGAAATTAAAAACTCCATCAAAAGCTGGCAAATTCACTTGAAAGAGATTGAAGATAGACTTTCAGACATTGGAGATAGGATTGCACCTAGTGATTGTTAAAAGTAAGTTCTCTCAAAAATAACAAGGAACTAGGAAATAATTCAACTGCTGCAAGATGATGCAAAGATGAATAATTTAAGAGTGATGGGTGTCAGCAAAAAAGTAAGGGTCACCATAAATGACTTAAAAATACTATTTACAAAAGTAATAGCAAAAAACTTCCCAAACATGAGAAAAGAACCTGGCTACAGATAAGCAAGGCATGTAGAGCTCTGACTAGTCAAAACCAAAATAAATCAACACCTAGACATATAATAATCAATATATCAGAAATTTAGCACAAGATCAGACTATTAAAGGCTGTTAGAGAAAAGAAACAGATCACCTAGAAAGGAAAACCCACCAGAATTGCAGAAGACTTCTCAACACCAATGATCAAATCAAGAAGAACTTGTAGTGAAGTGTTTCAAATCCTGAAAGAAAACAACTTCTAACCCAGATTAATGTACTCTACAAAACTATCTTTCAAAATTGATGTAAAGATAACATACTTCCATGAAAAAGGACAATTGAAGGAATTTGTGACCACAAAACCAACCCTACAAAGAATGCTAAAGGATATTCTAGAGTGAGATTAAGGTGACCTTGGTTCCAGGAACAAGAGCAGAAGGGGATCTTCAAACTAGGCAGGCAATTGAATGAAGGGGAAAAGTTGGGGGCCAACAGCAGGAGGATAGTACAGCAGAGAAGAATCAATTCATGCAGGTTGTAGCCATTAATGTAAATGACCCCAATTCATCAATAAAAGAAACACAGGCAGAGTGGGTGTTATAGTTTGTACATTGTGTCAACTTGAGAAGTCTAGATGTTTAACTAAGAAACTCAGCAGCTCTACATCCTGGGGTGTAAAGAACAAGCAGTTACCATTCTAGGATGTTGTTTGTTGTGTCAATTTGAGAAGGTCAGAACTTTAAGTGATTCAGCATGGGGCCAAGGTCCTTAGTTTGTAACATCCTCAGTTTTTAACATCCTCATCCTGTGCAAGAGGAGGCCAGGCAGATAGTGTGAGTGCTACATCCACCCCAGGGGAGTAGCTTGCATACAATAAAAGACAACTGAGAAAGAACTGGTAGTTGCTTCTTCAGAGGAGCTCCAGTCTTTGCCTTCAACTTGGATGTCATCTCCTGGCTTCTGGCACAGACTGTTCTGCTTCTGCCTGGGACTCTTCAACCTTCATCATAGACTCTTCAGCTTTCATCGTAAACTCTTCAGCCTTCATCGTAGATTCTTCAGTGTTCCATCGTAGACCCATTCTCCTTCTGACACGGACTTGCACAGGACACTGCAGTAGGCTCCAGCCGTTGGGCTGGACCCTTTAACTTCTAGCACACAGACACCCTCTGCACACTCCCTCCTTCAACTTTGTGGCTGACCATTGTAGGCCAATCTTGTAATTTCTTATACTGTTGTCTATCTTGTAATTTCTTATACTGTTGTCTGTCTTGTAATTTCTTATACTGTTGTCTATCTTGTAATTTCTTATACTGTTGTCTATCTTGTATTATATCTGTTTCTCTAGTAAACCTTGACTGATACAGTGGGTCAAGAAATGAGATCCATCAATATGCTGTATACAAGAAACACATTTAACTCCAAAGGAAATTTATAGACTGAAAGTTAAAGGAGAGAAAATAATGCTGCATGTGACAGGAAACCTGAGAAAAACAAGGGTAGCTTGCCCATCAATTGCGGAATGGATAAGAAAGATATGATATTTTTATCCCATTTATGGTTTTTATCCCATTTTGTTTTGTTTGATTTTAAGTCTGATAGTATGGGCAGTTATTTTGAATATAACAAGAAACACTATTGTAGCCAGTGTTGGTTTCCTATTATCTGGTTTTGAAGTCCTGTAGCACTTCCATTGTTTAGTTTTGATTGGTTTTGTTCTTTTTCGCTTTGTTTGTTTTTATTATGCCTGATGGTATTGACAGTTATTTTAAAGAAAACAAGAGACATATGGTAGCCATTACTGATTTCCTGTTATCTTGATTTGAAGTCCTGTAGTGCTTTCATTGTTCTGTTTTGATTGGTTGTATTATTTTATTTTGTTCAGTTTTACTCTCTTTAAAATAAAGAAGGAAATTCATTATATAATTATATTTAGTGAATTACATATACATAACCATTTATCTAATCATCCCCTTAATCCATTACAGATATTCATTATCTTGACTATGATCTCTATTTAATGAGCATATGTACGAAAATGAACACTACAGTTGTTGAATTTATGCATGAAAATTAAATTCCAATATAGGCATAACAAAATGTGTAAATTGGTACTTGGTAGTAAACATACTTTGTGATGACATGAATGTATCAGTGAAAACTGAAACATTTATTGTGAGCTGTAAAATTTAAGGAGATAAATTATTTTCAAAAAAGGCTAAAATCCAAGCAGAAGGGCTAAAATCAAAGCAAAAAAAATTCATTTTGAAGAAAATGATGACAGATAAAAGTGTACTGAAAACTTAAGGGTGCCAAATGAGCCCATTTCCTATGAAATAAAATCAAAGGTTGTGAAAATAGTCAACTTTGAAAAAAAAGATAGTTATAATGATTTTCATAATGAACTACCAAGACTTACTGCACATTAATTATAATTTTATCTGAAGATTTTATATCACTATATAGGAAGAAAAAGTGGAGGAAAAAAGACTTCAGGATAAAAAAGTCTTACATCTTATTTGTGAAAACTTTCAAAGCTATCAGCATATAATGAAGATCATTTTTCTTTAAAAAAAGTATTTAAACTGCAGCAATTGTTTTGCCAAAATTAATGTGTCCTTTTTCTCTTCCTTATATTATTGGGTAGAACTAGATGGATAGAAATGAAAATTCTGGTTCTTGGAATGGAGCTCATTTGGCTTTATTTTCATCATTATTTTAATAAGTATGACATGTTATCATTATAATACTGCCAATTTGGCTGTCAGAATGTAGACGGGAATAAGATGGACACATTTTACAGCTGCCCACTCTAACTAAAGTCAATATTCAAAATAAATGTGATATGCAACATAGCAGTAAAATATTATTAGTGTCTATGGCCATACTACCAGAGGAAACAGAATATAATAACTTGCAAATCCTACATTATTTTTAGAAAATAATAAAAGAAAATAAGAAAATAGAACCAAGGAGCTAGCTTGGCAGAGTAGTAATTATCTGGCAGTAGCCCCTCTTCTTTCTTCACAATAGAATTTTGGATGGCCTTGTGACCATTCAGTTAAGTAGTATATCTATTGTTCTTTCTTGTGGAAACATCCTTTTGCCATTTGTTATACATGATAAAATAGATTTGATTCCAATCCTTTTTCCTAAAAAAGGTCAATTATTTTGTATTTTATTCCTTCTTCCTTAGCTGTGCATTAGCATAAAAGTGATAGAAACTAGAATACTGCATTTCACTGAGAGAATGTTGAGAATGCCAAAGGAGTTTAGCATCATCAATATGGTTTCCTTTCCACATCTATCTATCTCTCCCTTTCTGAAGCCACTATATTTTGTAGTGATCTTGTTAGATATACTTATTAAAATCTTCCCAGATAATTTCCTAATCTGCAGTAAGTACAATGGCTGTTTTTCAGTGAGATCTTAACTATAAGCCAAGTATTTTCTTATATTACTGATATCCTTAAAACCATGTGATAGGCTATAGATTCAGGCAAAACTATTTCTACACTGTAAGTATGAAAGAGAATTTCAACTCTGATCAGAGGAATCTTAAAGTTTTTATTCTTTATGACTTTTCAAGGGAAGAAAATTCCACCTCAGAGAGTAAGTAAGCAGGTAGTATGGAAAAGGAAGAAATAAATATGAGATCATGGTCTACTCATTTTTACATGTCTGGAATTTTTTGAGACATAAAATGTTTTTTGGGAAGATGTTAAAATAAAACAAAATGCTTTAAATTCTTTTAACCTGTTCAAGAGAAATAAACTTAGTGTCAGACAAGATAAATATCTCAGTAGATTTGTAGAACTTTTTATGAGTGAATTAAAAACATTCAAAAAGAGTTATCATCATAGAAATAAAATTGTGAAATAGAATCAAAATAATAACAAAATACAAAGACCTGACTCAAAACACCAACCTCTTTCTTATAGTACATGTTGTTATTGTTTATAATTAAAAAATTATGGGCTGGGGATCTAGCTCAGTGGCCTAAGCGCCTGCCTGGCAAGCGCGAGATCATGAGTTCAGTCCCCGGTGCCGCAAAAAAAAAAAAAAAAAAAAAATTATTAAAAATAGAAAACCGTTAACAAGTACTGAGTCAATCAAGAAAATAAATAGAAGTATTTGCCTTCCAGGGAGTATATAAATTAAGGTTCACCAGAAGAACAGATTGAACATAAAATATTGATATCTAAAGGATTTATTAAGAAAGCTTAAAGCCATCTGTAGAATCAAGGGTGAAAGAATGCAAAAAGGCCGTTTGTGCACTAGAAGGTCAGAGGACCCAGTCTCAGGTTGAAGGGCTGTATCTCACTCAGAACCTCACGTAAGTCAGTGTCAGAAGGCTGAAGGTTCTGCACTGAAAAGCTGGAGAGTCTGCCTGAAAAGCCCAAAGGAACTGGAGATAGAATATCCAAAAGCAATGACGAAGACTGAAGATCCTCCAAAGAAGCAAAAGGACAGATTCCTTCTTCTTTCCCTTTTTATTCCAGCCAGCCTTCAAACCTATTGGTTGGAACCACCCACGTCCTGGGTGTATCACTTGTGCTTGGTTTGTGACCTACATGTCAAGCATCCACAAACACATACAGGACTGTGCTCTACTCATCATCTAGGTACTTCTTAATCCACTAAGCTAACACATTACATTTAACTATCACAGGAAACATTTAGTGGCACAATGTATTATTAATTCTGTGAGCACGTCTTTGTCAGCAGCCACAAAGCAACAGTAGGGTACTCAGTTCTCCCAGAAAAAAAATTGTGACCTTTCAGTGGTGAAATGAGAGAGTCTCAAACAGTTCTCTGCAGCACTGATGATAGTGGTGGTTTTAAGGACCCACACTGCTAGGAGAAGGAACAGATGAGAAATCTGAATTCGTCTGGTCATTATAGCTGCTTCCATATGCCAGAATGTACTGCAAAGTGGGTAGGCCCACTGATTCAAAATGGGCCAATTCCCAGAATATCTGTAAGACTCAGATAAACCCAACTTTTTCCTTATATCCCAAAGACACAAAGCTAAATAAATATAAGGCATTTTCGTCTTTAAATTTTGTTCAAAAAATATAAGCTTTTGTTTATAGTACATTTCAGTAGTGTTTAATATAAATTTTACCTTATTTTGTCTTTCTTTTAGCAGTATTAGTGATCAAGAAAGCCACTGACTAAACTAAGTAACACTTTGGACAAACACACTTTGACAATAAGTTATTGAAACCAGGCTTAATTATTGTATAAAAATATTGTTTTGAGAATAAAGAATGTTCTAATGTTCTCACATTGCATTTTTTGGGGTAATACACTTGTGTCTCAGTTGTCTTTCCTGTAAATTATATTTTCTATCCAAACATGGCTTTTTCCTTCATGAACTTGGTGTTGTCTCATGCTAGAAATTATATCCATCAAAAATGCTAAGGGGTACTTTTTATAATAACAAAACATACTTGCTCTTCCCTTAAATTCCAACTAATTTATTTATCCAAATACTTAACTTCAAGCATTGTGTAGCATGAAGCATCAAATTATTGCAGCAGAACCACCCATGTGCCCACTCTCCACGGAGATATATATATATATTCATCGCCACTGACTGGAATCTCTAATTCAGCTAAGCCAAGTATCACAACTCACTAATGTAACAAGATCATGGTTAAGGATGGGAGCATTTCTTTTTCATAAGGTGGACATATTTCTTCAAAATTTTGTTTTCCTGACTACATATTTACCTTTTATGATATTCTTCCAAATATTTTCAAAGCTTGTACAATTTAACATGGTCATGTATATCATTCACAGGAGAAAAAAGAGAGATAGATCCCAGAAACTGAAGCTTAGTCATATTTTCAAAAGATTTTATGGACATCAAAGAATCTCAGCAAATATTTATTAAGCAACATCTTGTGTGGTTAATAAGTCAGACAATTTTCTCTACTCCCAGAACTTAGAGTTTCGCTTAAATCCATGGCTTCATCAGATACTTAGCAGAATATAACGTACCTGAATTTATGACTACCTATTTCAAGTGTTCTATATGCTACAACCTGGAGTAGTGCTGGCTTAGGACATAGTTCACTCAGAGCATGCTTACAAATGACTCTGTGAGTTCTGTGATATACTTCAACTCAATGTAACCTAGTCTATGTGTTAAGAAAAGACTTCTTCGCAGGGATAATACTAAAATTTAAGATTTATAAGTTATGAAAGAATTAGATGATGAAAGTTGTTGGGCCATCTAAGTGAAACATTGTGAGAGAAGTTCCTAGGATATTAGCAAGAAGTTGTCTTCAAATAAATGGAAGAGTTCTAAGATAGGTAATTTGAGGAAGAGAACAGGTTAAGAATGTAAATGAAGATCACATGAATGAAATGGTCTTTCAGGGAACCATAGAGATTTTATCCTAAGGGCAATAGGAAGTCATGTGTATATTTTAAGCAAGAGTGTATGCTTTATTTGTTTTTTCTGTCAGCATTGTTTCAATGGAGAAATAGTATTGACTTATAGATCTCATGTTCCATTCAAAATATAGTCATCTGGGAAAAATCACTTAGGTTTTTGTCTGAGTTTGACCAGGGGTGAGTCTTTTTTTTTTAAAGTAATTATCAATCTTCTATTTAAAATCCCCTCAGATAAACAAATGCCCATTTGCTAACACTGTGCCCATGAGAATAAAGAGTTATTTTAGTTTCAGTTCCCTGAAAAGCAGAGCCCCATCAGGAGTGGTCATGCTCACTTGTAACCTTACCTACATTTGTTTGGGATGGGAGGGTTAGTTGAGTACAGAGGTACAGTCTAGCTGAGTAACCTTGCAAGATTTGCTTCATTCTGCCCTCCTCCAACAAACATATGCAAGCAAACATACACATATGTGTGTCCAAATAACAATTCATCTTTGTCCTATAGCCTTGCTGGTGCAAATGTGTCAGGCTTTCATTTGAGAAGAGGGTCCCTAGGATGCCTTCTGAAAAGAATCTTCTGGGGAATTGATTCCCCAGGATTTATTTTACTCTGCTCAGGTAACCAGTCATTCATAGGCTTTTGCAATTGTGTTCAAGGGGAGCTCAACTACTGCTCAAAATGACAGTCAACTTTGGCATTGTCACATCATGCTGGGTTACCAACTTTCAAAATTTAAGAATTGTGAAGTCTGGAAGCATTCTACCCAGATTTCAAAGAAAGACCTGGGAAATCAGGCAAGGAGTCCCTCATAGGGGCAAAGATTCCAGGAATGTAAAAGAAATCTACTGAGGAAAGATTCATCCCAAAGGCAGAGACAAACCAAGAGAAAGACTGTGAACTGCAGTTAGCAAGGTTCTAGGGCTGAAGCTGCCAAGTTCACTGAAATTCACATCTCACCAACATGTGGCCTGGATGCCAGGAATGGAACTACAGGACTTAATACATACCTTGCTGAATTCTGGACTTGTTTCGATGGATTTTTTTCTATTCTTCTATTCCTTCTTTTGGGAATAGGAATGTTTACCTAGTGTGGTTGTACTTTAAGATTACATAACTTTTTAAAAAATTTACAGAGGTTCACAGATAGCAGTCTGTCTTAAGTCACAGTTGAAACTTGGACTTTTGAAAAATGCTAGCAGTGTTGAGATTTTAAGGAATGGGTTATCATGTTTCTGATTCTATGCTGGGTGGTAGTATTATGTCAGACACAATTAAGAACAGGCTATTATCTTTATTTGTAGAGTAAGTATGTTTATGGGAATGAATTTTTGGTGTGAATTTGACAAGGCTTTGATTTTTATCATTAATCCTGATATGTCAACTTCACTGGATTAATAAATGCCTATAAGATTAGTAAAAATATGTTCCTATGTGTTTCTGAGTAGTAATGGATGCATAACCTTGGGTAGTGCTTGTGGCCCCTAGCCTATTCTCTAACACTGTTTCCTTGCTCTGCTTCCCAAAGGATAAGTATCTAGCAGCTTTGATGTCTCTGCCATGAGCCCTGAGGACCATGTTCCCAAACTTCTGATGCTATGAACTAAAGTATACTTTGTTCCTTTTCATTTGAGAGTATTAGGTATTTTGTCTCAGCAATGGGAAAGTAGACTAATAAAAATTTCTATTGATATTTTCAGCAGGAATCTAAGAATAAGAACCAATTCAGTAAACTTAAGGCTATGTAGTGATATGTTTCAGTCATCTCTTTTAAAGCCAATTTCCAACAGAATTAAACAATAGGATGTCATATTTACAACAGCAGAGCATCAACAGATCACTCATGAACTGGAACAGGATATTGTGGAAATGCCATTTCATATGGTTCATGAATAAACACTATACACTCATAATGCAAAAGAGTATTATGTGGTATACAAAATTTATCATATTTAGCTGCTTGACATTTAAAGATATAATCAGATTATTAAAGTGACATTTCAAACACAGAAATAGTTACCATAAACAGTAAATTATTAGATGGGAAAGTTCAGAGAAAATTGATGTCTTCTCGAATATAGAAAAATGGCTACATACATTACACAAATTTGCTCCAAAGACACAGTTTTGAAAAAGAACAATATAGTCTCTAAATGTGAAGAACTTATAATCTACCATATGGTAATCTTATATTCAGACTTCATTAATTCCTCTCTTCATGCTAGAGAAAAAATTTGTTTTCAGTTGTTGTTGTATGGCTGTGACTGAGTAAATATAATACTACATATTACAATGGCACTAATTCTCTAATAAGATTACTGTGTCAGATTTATTATCTATGTTTGCCAATACTAGTCTGGAAATAAAAATTAAGTCATATTGCTCATCAACTGTGTATCATATGAATTAGAATATGTGAAACTTTCTATAATACTTGATAGAAATAATGAATTTGCAATGGATTCTGTCACAAAATAATTATTTATGTTCATCTGTGCCTGGAAGATACCCACAAGAGAGCTTTAACTCTCAATTTAAGAAAGTGAATTTCTCTTATTATATTTTTAGGTGGTATGATAGCATAATAATGGGAACCACCATATTTATACATTTTCTCTGAGATTACTTACAATAAGACTATTTTACTTATTAAAATATGGTCATTAAAACTGAGGCACTTAAGAGGTCTCTTATATGTGACTAATTTGTTATATAATGGGAAAATTTTTGGAGTTTAAGTTAATTAGTATAAGCAAAAGTATAAATTTTTCTATGTAATATTCTATAAATTATAATGAAGTCATAACTCAGTAGTATTTTCCTATAAATTAGAACTATATATGCTCACCTGGGGATTAATGTAATCTCTTAGCATGTTTTTGGACACTTTAATTCACAACAGTATACTATAGAGTCTTATGAGCATGTGGCTATCTGTATAAAATGTGATTTTGCCTTATTATTGTTCTTTAAAAATTTCTATAATTTGAAAATATTTGTTTCTTCATGCATGTAACAAACTATATGCCACATTCTGCTATTTTCAATGAGGTTGTGCATTTTCAATAGTGAAAAGCAATATTAAATTGTAGACATCAATAAAAGGATAGTTCACTTGTGTAGAATATCAGATTTTAATGAAATTATCATTAATACTTAAGCTATGTGTCATGTAAATCTAAGAGACATGCTAACGTTAATGTCTGAATATCATGGATTTCCTTGAAATCATGTTTCCATGCAAAAATTTTGTTTCAATTGTGAAGTTCTTTTATTTATGCTCAAATGTTTGTTATTTCATTTGAAAATACTTTCTCATTTTTGTTATACATGATCATAGAGCAAACTCAGAACACAGTGGGTAAATAAGCATGTGTAACACCAAGTATAAACTGATTGCTTCATTCACTAACAAGTTACAGGGTCTTCCAAGGACTGAAAAGCAAAATGGGCTTTCTACATGTCTCCTCCACCTCCCAGTATAACATATGTAGAAGCAACACTTGCTTCAAAATTTACTCTTCTTTCCAACAAGTACAGGCTTTATTTATCTTTTACTTTTAGGTCATTTTGGAATTCACTATCTACTATTTAAAAAATTGTTTCAGGAAAATATTATTCAGATTTAAAATAGCAGTTTGCAAAGGTAGAAGAAAATCTTAAAATATATCACCTTTCCAAAATGATGTGATATGGTACTTAGAATATTGTACCAACATACTACAGTAAAAATGTAAATACTTAGGTGTAATTACATAGAGTATATGCCTCTTATATGCCACATGATACAACTGGCCACATGCTTATATTTTAAAACTCCTTTTCCCTACAATAATAACATTAGTGTTTTCTTTTTCTCATTACCTCAGTGTACTTTTCTTTAGAGGTGTCAATAGTCCTTTGAATTCATAGAACACCATTATGAAAACTGGCCTCAAATCTTGGGGAGTGGTTGTAATGTCAAATATAAACATAAAAACAAAATAGTCTGTCCCAATTAAAAATTAACAAAAGAACATGAGCCAAATTGTGTTCAAAGTATTAATTTTCAAAGTTAATGTATGTATCCTTACAATAATCCCATTGTTCAAAATAATTTCAGAAGTCCTTTTAACATTTGTTTTCAAAACAAAGCTACTGTACTCATAGAGAACACACTATTACTTGTATATTCATTATCCTCTCGCCAAAATGTGTTTTCTTGAGTAGACAGAATTATTAAAGAACTAAAACTTTGTACTGACTTGAAAAAAGAAAAATCATATTTGGCAAAAGACAAAGGGATTAAGAGATAGGTAGAGGGGACAGGAGAAGGGAAGGGAATAAAGAAAGAATTAAGACGTATTATGGACATGCACTAACTCTCCATGATGAATCCAGACATTATGTACTGCAAGTCTACTAATTAAAAAAGAGAAATAATCTCCTCCTCTGAAAAACAGAAAGAGAAAAGGGCCAAATCATTCTTTCAGTGCTCACAGTACTGTAAGGAAGCATATGCATCAGGGCAAGTACGTGGACTCCAGCTGTGAAAGATCCCGCGGCATCGAGGTCCTGAATGCTGCCTGAACACCACAATGGACAGCAGTGTTTGGAGTTCCAGCAAAAAAAAAAAAAAAAAAAAAAAAAAAAAAAAAAAAAAAAAAAAAAAAAAAAAAAAAAAAGATAAATGGAAACAAACCCTGTAAATAGGGAGAGGGGAAGAGAGGGTGAAGGGAAGAGTGGGAATTGGGGAAAAAGAGGAATCAAAATGTATCATGTACGGGAATCGTAGGGATTCCCTATGATTACTATGATCATCATGTAGTCTAAAAATATATTAGTAAACTTAATTAAAAATCAAATGTTAAATACAGTGTATCTGCACCACATTTCATTACAATGTTCAAACTATACATAAGAAAATATGTCTGACTGCATTCTAAACTAAAAATTTAAAAAGAAATTTACTTTTGCACAAGGGTAGTTATTAGTTAATTAATTAATTTTTTGTGACAGGGTCTCATTATGCAGTGCAGGTTGGCCTTGAACTCACTTATGCAGCCTAGGCTGGCCTCTAACTGGTGGGAATCTTTCTTCCTCCTCCAAATGCTGGGATTACAGGCATGCACCATCAAGCTTGGCTCTTACAGGAATATTTTAAATAAATATGTAAATCCATATTAGCACCAGCCTTTAGTTACAATAAAACACATACATTTAGCATTTTTGAAATATTCTCGTTTCCTATACTATATGGTTTTTAAAAAGTTTTCCCACATAAATTAATGTTTGTCACGTTGAATAAGCTTTTATCTCAAATTTAACAAAGCACAACGTGCCACTAACATGTTTATCTATTTTTTAAATTACCTTTAATTGCTGATATGTTTTAATGATGACATATCTGATAATTTGGTTACTAGGTCAGGGAACTATTTTAGAATAATTTACTGTCCACATTTCTCTTATGTTCTGCCCTTGAATGCAAGGATCATTTACGTGTTAGGCAAGATGAGAGGAGCTGACAGTATAGGAAAAATACAAAAGATGATTTGTTCTGTTTTGTAGGGCAGGGTGGTTAACTCACATTGAAATTTTTTTCTTCCTCTTGACTTTCTTGTCTTCTTTCTCCTACTCATTTTTGAGTTTTTCACTTACAGTTTTTAGATGAAGCTGATGCACAAGTCTGAGGTTCACTTCTGGGAGTTACATAAAAATAATTAAGAATAAGCTACAACCTTAATTTAAAAGTCTTACTTAGGACAGGAAAGAGATGTGACTGGGGAAGAAAATCTACTGCACATTGAAGAAATAGCAAGGAGTTCTTATCTACATGATATATGAATTAATATATCTGTCTTCTTAGAGAATAAATAAAAGCATTATTATTTTAATACTCCAGAGTTAAGATTATTATATATATATATTTCTTGATAGATCTACAACTCTAAATATATACTTATAGCACCATATTTATAGATTTAAGAACACTAATTAAATAGAATCTGGGGTGGTACTTTTGAGGAACATGGCATTTTGTATTTCCTATTTAAAGTAATGAATAGATATTAGAAGGATAAGCCCTAATATTTTATCTTTACTGTAAAACTGTGCTATCTAATTTTCTCTTCACTGAATTTCATCCCTAAGAATTGTATAATGCACAAAAAAACCTTTCAGATACATTTTGTTTCTTTCCAAAATTACCCTCAATTCTGAGAATCTCTTAATGGATGTGAACTGATTCACCTTTTCTTAACTTTTCTTGAACAAAGCTAATAAATCTTAAAATCTCAAAAATATTTTAGTATCTGGGTATACAGTGGGCATCTGAGCAAAGCTTTGAATAATCAATACAGTGGAATTTTATGAAATTTGAAATTAATATTGAAGAATGCTAAATAGCAGTCATTTATAAAACTCTAAATATCTAAAATAATTTTATTTTCAGTACAATGATGGGTCTTGCTAATATCTATTTTACTAAATAGATATTTCTAACCAAATGATTAGTTGGTAGATAATAGTAGGTATGTGTTTGTCTAACACTTTGGTTTGTTCTTTTAAAGTGTTTCTTATTCAGATAGCAGGCATATAAATATTTATTACCAAACCAGGAGTGATGATGCCTACCTTTATTTTAAACCTTATGAGAGACTGTGGGAAGAACAATTGAGCCCAAGAGTTTGTGACCAGCATGGGCAACATAGCAAGATCTAGTCTCAAATTTTTTACAATTGTCATCCAATTTTGATAATCAATCGTTTGTAGTATCAAACTTTTAGTATACCAAGAATTTCCAAAAGAAATTATGGTTATAGGAACAGCTCTTTTGAAAAATGAGACACTACAGTAGCCATTGCTCATTTCTTGTTATCTGACTTGAAAACCTGTAATGATACTCTCTATTATCTGGTTTTATACTACTTTGTTTTGTTTGAGTTTATTGTCTGTAAATGTATGAACAACCATTTTGAAGAAAGCAAGAGACACTAAGGTAACCATTGTTAATCTCCTGTTGTTATGTCTTGAAAACCTGTATAGCTTGCAGTGTTCTGTTTTGAAATGCTATTTTATGTTTGACTCTATTCTGTTTTCTTT